>VYZP01051386.1:7209-42310 GCA_013400635.1 Hypocryptadius cinnamomeus | reverse complement strand
TTTTTTTTTTTTTTTTTTTTTTTTTCAGTTCCCAAAAAGAAAACTCCCAGATGACCAAATTAACAGCTCACATTCCTCTGCCAGATCCAGTCATGCCTCATCTCGAGCTTCATGGGTTAGTTGCATCATTTTTAGGGGGTTTGGACAGCTTGGAATAATGTCAGAGTGGCTATGCACTGAGAGTAATTGTATATAATAATAATTACAATAATCATGGGAAGGGAGAAATGCCAACCTCTTGGGTCTCAGGTATCAGTCAAGACATGCACCACAGTTCCCACATGCACTTTCCTCGGCAGTGAGGATCCTTCTTACTTGCATCACAACCCTTGCCTCATGGAAATCCCACCCAACAGATGCCTGCAGAGACTCATTTTGTGACTTCTGCAGCCTGGAGAGAGATTGAGATGCTGCAGTGCCAGTGTGAAGACATTGGTGGCAGCAAAAGGCATGTTCCAGGGGGCATGGAGCACCTGGGCTCCTCACCACCAGGCGGATGAGTGCAGGCTTGAGAATGATGGGGTGAAGATATTGAATGTCATGATGCACATAAGGCTGTTCCCCAAGGGAAGGGGTTCTTGATGTTGGAGAAAATGTCCTGGATTATATTCTGTGCTGAGTTGCTGTGGAAACACAAAACCTGACTGGCCCACAGAACTCACAGCTGAAGTGTGAGGAGAAAGCCAGCACAGGACCCAGACAGATAAACAAGAGGAGATGAGCTGGGGGATGTTTCTGCTGTGGGAACGAGTGACGCATACAACTGACAGCTGATGTTCAAACTGAACCACTTTCTTTTATCCACAGTCTGGATACTAACAATGAAGCCCAAATCATACAGTCATTACTGTGTTTTAATTATATGAATATTCCCATGGTATCAGCTGTAGCTCAGGAAATGGCACAAATTTTGGCTCATAAAAACACAGTGATAAAAGCCATCTGGCATGCAGAGGCACGTGCACATTAGGGACATATGCATGAGGTTTTATAGGCATGTATATATGTGTGATACATATGCTGCTATACATTTGTGGTTCAGTTGTTTATTTTTTCATTTATCCATCTAGATCTTGCATCTAAAATGTTCCATGGTAACTCTTCTATAATTATATGTTTTGCATACCTTCTCCCCCTTCCTCTTAGCCAAAGTTTTTGGGAGATGTTAAAACGCCAGTATTAGCAGTTTTTCTGCATGGCATCCGTGATGATAAGAAGATAGGAGGCCTCCAGCTCGTGGTATATGCTGATATTGACTCCATCAGGCCCTGGATGCAGGTATTTGTGTCAAACCTCACAGATTCAAGCAAGTGGAAGCTCTGTGCTGACGCTTCAGTCCACAATGCTCACAAGGCAAAGGTAAGGCTCAAAACTGGCTTGTACAGCTCTGTATACATCACAGGAATGCTCCAGGCACTAAAAATAGACCATTGTCCCTCCATCACAGGCTTACCTGAAATGGGGACAGAATTGCCAGGACTACAAGGTTTCATCTGAGCTGGTAACTGGGCAGTTTGCTGCCCACCCTGCTGTACAAGTGAAACTGGAGTGGCCTAAAGTTCCTTCCAGTGTCAGATCCGTAGCAGAATGGTGAGAATTGAGTCTTCAGTGACACTTGTTAACAATGCTGGTCAACTGGGAAAAATCAGCGTCTGCACACGAGGTTCTAGTGGCTTAAGTGCTAGCTGATACTTTATTCTCTGATCTGTCCAAGTACTGCCTTTGGACATAAAAACTGAGTGGGATTACAAGTTATTTTAACGTACAGTAACTCTTGATATTTGCCATAATTACTGAAAACTGAGGAACAGATCCTGCCAAGTACTGAACACTTGATCAGTAGAGCAGAGAGTGGGTGTGAGGACATAACCAGGGATCCTGAAGATTATTATGCTACTTACACACAGGTGTGAGACAATCTAGCTGGAATGTGTGCAGCCTTTTTTTTCTCCATCTCACTAAATCTTTCTGATTTGAACTTTTGAAGGTTTTACAAGTTTGTCCCTGGGGCTGCATTTATGCTGGGGTTCTCTGAAAAAACAGACAAGAATCCTTCTCGACAAGCCAGGGTCATCGTGGCTCTAACTTCTCCAAGGACATGTGATGTTGTTATCAAGCTTCCTGATGTAATTATGAAATATTTTTGTTACTCTTCTATTTTATTCCTAGTAGAAAAATGTGACTGTTTAATTACTGTGGGTCAATTCTGAGAAAGAAAAATTAAGTTAGTGTCAGTTTGGGTGCAAATGATGAAAATTGCTTTTATATATTTCCATCATTGTAATATTTCATAGAGGGATGTCTATATAGTGATTCTTTTCATGGAGAGAGATGTGGGTACTCACAATGACATGAGTTTCCATCTGTAGTATCTCCATAAGTGTTCACCTCATCACCTTTGAAAGGGAGTAATTCATTCTCTCCAAAACAACACCTGAATGATTTCTCTCACACCATAAGAGAAAACTGAGCAAAAGCAAAAGCCTCATGGACAATGAGTCAGATGAGTTATGTTCACATAAAGACTTTGCAATGGATGTAGAAGAAATAGGAAAAAAATCCTAGCTGTTTGCTGGCACAGGTGCATTTGAATGTGCTTTTGAATTCCTTTTCAGATTACCCTCTATGAAAAAGCCGTGAGACTTCCCCTGTCACTTCCTGTAGGTCCAAAGATATCAACATCAGAGCTGCAGCCTCCCACCTGGAATGTCTTTGCTGAAGCCCCTTCTGCAGTGTTTGAGAATTTGAAAGGTCAGATCTAATTGGATTCAGAAGCACGACAACTTCAGTCTCACAATTTATTTGGACACCTTGTAAATTTTGCTGGCATTGTTTATCTCCAGTTAATTAGGAAATGTTCTATAATAATGTGAGGATGGTTCAACTGAGAGAAAATACTGTGCATGTAGAACAGAAATCATCAGCATTTCAGGGATCAAGATACCAATTATCCGAATTGATAAAATTTTAAATTTCTGTCAATTATTTTTTTGTTAGATAGAAGAACATATTTTATACACCCTTTTAAGAATTTATGGGTGCTTAGTAGCCAAAAGTCCCTGTGAACCATATGAAAATATCACATAATGAAAAATATACTAAGCTAAAATAATATGGCACTAAAAACAAACCACACAACTTAATGGCTTTCTCTCATGGAAAAGAAAAATCTCACTGGCATTTTTTTTTTTAAACCAGCTCAATGCTCATTTTCCTATGACAAGGTCACAACCTTTAATGAAGTTCAGTTTAACTACACAATGCCAGCAAACTGCTACCACATCTTGGCTCAGGATTGCAGCTCTGACCTTAAGTTCCTGGTGATGATAAAGAATGCAGAAGAAGCTGTGAACCTGAAAGCAATCAACATCAAGCTTGGCAATCAGTAAGTAACTTCTGCCAGATGCTGGGAGCATGAGGGGCCTCAATGTCCACATTTAGCATAAGAGGATCTCCAATCTGAGCTTTCCTGCAATGGCTAGCAGCCCATGAGCTTTCAGCACTCCTCTTATTTATTTTCCGTGCATATTGAATGTGACGCTGATGCTCTTATTCTGCATCTTAAGTGACAAGAGTACCCCTGATGTAATTTAAGGGTTTGAAATGAGCTTGTGCTCTGAGCAGTGCTATTTAGTGAGCAGGACATTGCCTCTGTCCCTGTGAGTGTGTGAAGGTGGCACGGCCAGGGTGTGAACACTCTTGTCCTTGCAGTGAGGTCGATATGCGCCCTGCCACAGGACGGGTGAAGCTGCTGGTGGATGGGGCTGAGAGCCCAACAAATGTGTCATTGACATCTGCTGGTAAGTCATGCAGCATATGCTGCTCCATTTTCACATGTGTTTTGGGAGAAAGGAGGAAAGAGAAGGAATCCGTGGAGGAGGTTTGATCAGTTTGTATTCAATCAGTGCTTCTTTGGTTTTAAGGTAATATTTAAGAATATGTACTTTACTCACTTGCAGAGTGACACTTAGAAAGATTGATTAGAGTGTGAAGCTCTTGAAGTAGCCTAAATAAGCAAGATATAATTAACTTGAAGATCCCACCTTTTTGTACATCATTGCAGGTCCTGTTGTAGTTCCAAATTTGAGAAGGGTTTTGGTTATGCTATCAAATTTTGCTTGATTAAAACTTTTTGAAGTAGAGCTTTTCTAAAATCCAGTACACATGACTTGTATATTGATGTTTTTCCTATTGATTTGTAGGTATAAATTTGGCTTGCATTCTGCCAGGGATAGGTATGGAGAGCTGGTGAAGCAACCTGCTTGATTCTCCCAAAACAGGAATAGTTTGTTTCTGTGAAAAGTACAGGAAGACCTTGTTTCATCCTGTGCTGTGTAGTCAGGGGCTATATACAGTGTGGGTATTCTGACTGAAGAGCTGCAATATATGAATTGGGTTAAATCTTGCTGAAGTTGGGTTAGCATGTACCAGTGCTGAGCTCTGTCCTATTTGTTATGTACTTGGGAAGTGAAAATTGTGCTAGAAATGGCTCCAGTGGCCGTCATGGTGTTCCTCATATTTCCATATTCCAATACAGTGCACTCAGAGACTTGTTGATCTGCACAAATACAGAGATACTATAGACAGCTCAGTAATAATTTAGAGACATAAATGTGATTATGTTAATAACCCCCCAAAATTAATAAGTCTGTGACCATTAACATTCTCTTCCATCCTTTTGCAAACACCCATTTTCTATGTATACCCATTTCTACATTGCTTTCTTCTATATTTTTGTTTCTTGAATAGGGTAACTGAGGAATTTTGAAGAAAAGAACATTTTAGAAACATGACAGTTGCTTTTTTCTCTCTTAAAGAAGCTAGGTTTGGTCCGGTTTTGTATTATTTTGTTTGTTTTTTTTTTTCTTTAGGTGCTTCTCTGTGGATACACAGTGAAAATAAAGGGCTTGTACTTCTCGCCCCAGCCTTTGGCATTGATAAACTGTACTTTGATGGATACACATTCAGGGTATCATTCTTCCCCTTCATAAGATTAGGTGTTAAGAAATTTCCATAGGATTCCCTTAAATCTGTATGTATGAGGGCAAGGGTGTACAGTGGCAGAGGCAAGTGTGTGCAGGGCACAAAAAACCCTAAAGGGAAGATGATGCTACAGGATTGCACAGTCCTGCTCCTTATTTCTGTGTGAGAAATTAGAATCTTTGATCAACAAAAGTATTCTGTTCTTGCACACACCTACAGATGTGTGTTGGGAAGTGGGTCTGTGAGTGTACACACGCTGAGTCAGCAGTGCCTTTGCAAGAAAAACGAATTTTCAGCTCCTGACACTGTTCTTACAGCTGTATAATTCTTCAAAACAGCAAAAAATGCAGCCATTCTTGTTTGATAAATGAGTGGTTTAAAGCCTACACTGACATTAACATGAAGCTGGAATGTAAGGGGCTGGTAAACTGTTTAATGTCTGTCTCTTGTATTATCAAAACAACCACCAGAAAAAAGCTTCAACATATTAATAGTCAAGAGCCTGAATAACTTAACATCCTAGACTGGCACAGTAGATTATAAGGACTGTATCAGTTATAGATTCTGGAGTCCTACAGGAGTTTGGCATCTGACTGTCAGACCCTTTTGAATTCTTATCAAAGAGATTTTAAATGTTTGTGCATTGACTTACACTGGAAGGGACCTGCATAGCAAAAATGTGCTCCACAGGTATTACTTTTTTTTAAACTTGAAATACTTCTTGCTTCTTTTTCCTCCAAGATCCAAATTGCTTTATGGATGGCAGGGAAAATGTGTGGACTGTGTGGAAAATATGATGCAGAACGTGAGCAGGAATATCGGATGCCCAACGGATACGTAGCTAAAGATGCAGTGAGCTTTGGGCATTCTTGGATTTTGGAAGAAAGGCCTTGTAGAGGAGGTATGCAAGCTCTAATAAATTTAATATAATATTAGTGCAGTTGTTCAGGAAATGTGGAATCTGTTCAGAAAATTTAACATCCATGTATATATTGGAAATAAAAAGCATATTAGAAGATTCGTTATTAAGTTATATATAAATTTTTAAAGTCACTTGCAAGTTGAGAAAAAAACAAGAAATCACAGGTTAAACAAGACAAAATATACATCTTAGTTGCAGTTCAAAAAATAAGGTGAATCAAAATCTTTGTTTCAGTTTTGAAGTATTTTAGATGAGGATCAGAAAGAGGATAACATTCACACAGAATGCTTTTATTTAAGCACAACCACATTTTCTGGACATCAATTTTCAGCAATTAGTCCATCAAAAAATCAGATGGGGATTAGTAGTTATTACCATGGCTGACCACCTGGTTTTTGAACCAGTGCAACCTGTCAGACAAAGCATTCATGTTTTGTATGTACAAAGTAGATGAGCAGTTCCAGGGACCTAATTACATGGTGGACATTAAAAAGCTGCATTTTAAGTCTTTCAGTAGATTAGGATCTTATGGTGTGCAGCTCTCAGCTGAGGTTATGATGCAACATCACACCACAGTGCTTGAGAACAGGCACGTTGCATCTGTAGAGACTTGCCCTGTGGGAAGGACGTCCTCAGTCCCTGGAGATGGCTTGTACATGTCTAGCTCAGCATCAGCTGTTATCCTTCCATGTTTTTGTCACAAATTCTGGACAACAAACTTGCTTTAGATGGATATGGAGTCCACATGCACATCCACAATAATATTCCTGTGGCTGATGGTGACCACATTCTGTTTCCATTTAACATATGGTGGAAGCTGCTGAAATTTGAAGACATAAAATTTATGTCTAGGAATAAATTGTTGTCTGTTTAGCTTCTCATTTGTAACTGTTTGTCCTGGGAATCCAAAATGAGAGTGATATTACTTGTTGGCAGCAATGATTGTTGCTCTCTCTCTGACCAGTTCTGTGTCTGAATGACATTGGTAATAATGCAATTTTTTAGTGATTAATTTTATTTGGTCAGAAATCTCCCCTTTAGTTCCACTGCTGAATATTCAACATTTTAAAATGTGGTTTGACAGCCATTCAGTAAGCCAGTTTACCTTGAAAAATGTTTGTTAGAAAGTACTATGTTTCTATACCCTGATCTAGAAGAAGAGCAGTTGCATTTAGCTTTCCAGGGCTCCATATCTAACAGGCTGATTTGAAAGATTTATCAGTCAGTAAAGCTTCTTCATTCATGATCAAACCCCAGTTTTCACAGAGGGAAGTTTGCAGACTGGCAGTGTTGGCAGACGGGTCCTTCTGGGGGGGGTCTGTGGCTTTAGCACGCAAGCACCAAGCTGTCCCGATGCCTGTTGCAGCCTGCAAGCTGCGGCACGCCTTTGTGAAGCTGGAGAGGACGGTGCAGCTGGCCGGGGTGGAGTCCAGGTGCGTCTCCACGGATCCCGTGCTGCGCTGCACCAAGGGCTGCTCCCCCACCAAGACCGCTCCTGTCACCGTGGGCTTCCACTGTCTCCCTGCTGGTAAGGCAACAGAAATCCCACTGGAGAGGAGCTGAGCCAGATATAAATAGATTGTCACTTGGCTCGGTTATTCCACTTGAAAAACATGGATACTATAACACAGCCATAGGTAGGCATGGACTTACTGCCCTATTTACTGAAGCCCTTTCCCTGTTTTATTAATAGGCAAATATTCCTTCAGAGAGGGAGATGGTTCTTATTGTACACTTAATTGTTTTCATTGTACTGGGATTTAAAATCTAAACAGAATTCTCCTTTGTGGTGCTTAGGACTAGCAAAGTAAGGGCAGGACAACAGCAGAGTCAGCATTGTGATTCAGCTGAAAAGCTGTGTACTGCAGCCTGTGCAGACTGAGCCATAGAGGACCAAGTGCAGCACCTCAAAACAGAGATCCTTGCCTTGCATTTTTTATATATTACTGCCTTTGGGTGTGATCCTACTTCACTGAGCTGATTTAGGTACTAGAAGGGCAGGTGTGGACAGGATTCTTACACACAGGCCCAGTGATATGGGATTTATTTTCTATACATGTATTGTAGATTATAAGACATTAGATAAAGTAGATATAGATTATATAGAGCATAGAGTTGTATCTGTTTTCCAAGTTTTTTTTTTTTTTTCTTAAAGATCATAATACCCTTTCCTAAATGTATTAATAAAATTCTGCATGGAAGTAGTAGCTTTCGAGGTAGAGCTGGCTTATTAATGGAGTGTGTTTCCTGGAAGAGCTCTGTGTGACTTAGACAAATATAAATATGTAAATCAGTGAGGAACAGCCAAGCCTGCTGTAATTAATAACTAGTGCATGGTAAATGTTTTAGCTTGCAGATCTGCTTGTGAAGTAAGCTCTTTAATTTTCATTTCTTGTTCTCCATCAGATTCAGCCACCAGCCTGACAGACAAGCAGGCAAAGTTTGACCAGAAGTCAGAGGATATGCAGGACACTGTTGATGCACACATAGCATGTTCTTGTGAGGATGAAAACTGCAGCACATGAAGCTGTACCTTTGCAGCATAGGAGAAAACATAAATACTTTCATGTATTTATTGTGTGGTGTAAAAAAACTTGTCTTAAGGAATAATAGATACTAAATTAAGGATCTTGTATGTGGAATCTTCCCAAGTAATTTAAACTATTAAACTTTATTATTGTAGAAACTGTTATGATTACCCATAAATATATGATTTCATAATAAATACATGCATGAAAAAAATTGCGAAAGCTTCCTTATTTCACTGGTGGTGGAAAGAGGGAGTCTGCATGTGTTCTCCTTATCCCCCATCTCGTAGACTTCTTGAGTTCTGTGCACCAGGGTTACACTGGGAATCGGGCTGGGTAGCTGTGGTACTACTCCTGCTTGTTCCCCCAGTGCTTCCTTCCCTGGTGCTGGGATCCTGTGCACCTGCAGCAGGAGCTGATCACTTTGGTGTGATGCTGCACCTTCTGCAGCAGCCATGCAGCTGTGCTGCTCGGCCAGAGCTCTGTGATGGGCCAGTGCTGCTGTAGGGAGCAGCAGGCTCAGGGAATAAGCCTGAATCTCATGTCCCTGGGCAAGGCTGCTCTGAGGGAGCCAAGAACATGTTATGTTTCTGGTGCACCACATGCAGAAGCTACGGTGAGTTGGTGTCTGTGAGCAGGACAGGGTGGGGCACACCAAGCATCATCAAGCACACCAGGCACATCAAGCACAGCACCTGCCAAAGGCTCTGAAGCTGAGCCAGACCTCTGCACTTTGGGGGAGATGCCCCAACCTCTGTGCCCAGCAAGAGTCACCACTGCAACCAGCCCCAGGTGGGCTCTGCCTCCTGCCCCCACCACAGGTCTGTGTGGGCATGGCCAGGGATGAGCTGAGCAACGAGCTGTGTTGCAATTGCTCATCTGCCCTGAGCAATGGAGGCCAAAGGATTCCAGCAGATCTGGAAGGTGTTTTAAAGTGCTTGCCTTAAGGCTGTGTTTGCAGGCTGAGTATGCACACTGGGTGAATGGGATTTTGAAAACACTTGAGAACATTCTGTAAAAATGGTGTTGTTTTGCTCTCCCAGCAGCTTTTGCACCTTCAATGGATGCACATACCTGAGTTTTCTTGTTTGGATATCAGTTTTATAGTTCAGAAAGGTAAAGTCCTTAGTACCAAAAGAAATATGTTAGAAAGGTCTAAATATACCATTCTATGCAGTTTAAATGCTGCCATGGTAACCTGCACTGCAGAATGATGGGGAGCTGGCAGCAGCTGTACAGCCATGAGCTGGTGGGTTTGCTGCTTGTCTGGAACTCACACAGAGCAGTGATGGAAAGCACAGACTTTTCAGGTAACCTGAGGCTGAATCCAGCAGAATCCAGGGCTTTATGTGGCCCCTGTGGGCAATGCTGGCACAAACTTCCAGCTCCAGTCAGGGCAGCCCATGGGGCTCTTCTCTTGCCAGCGTGCCAAGGCTGGAGCAGAGTTTTGAGGGAATTGTTTTCTAGCAGCCTCAGCATCCAGGTGTGCTGAACCCCAGCAGTACTGCCCTGGCAGGAGAGCCTGGGTGAGCATCACCCAGGGCAGCCAGAGCACCTGTGGCTCTGCAGGCCAGGTGGGTACAGGTGTCCCCTCATGAGGGCCTGTGGAGAGCCCTCAGGCAGCCTCTGCTCCTCTCCCCCACTGCCACTGTGGAGGGAGCTCAGCACAGCTCGAGGGAAATGGACTCAACAAAACTGTTTGTCACCCTGATGATTTTCTTAGTTTGGGGGCTTTTTTCCCCTCTCTCTTTTTCATTCAGGTTATATCCTTCTGAGTAATGCTAGTGTAAAAGGGCTGTGAGTATATGGGGGAAAAGACTGGGAGTTGAAATTTTTCTTGAGGTACTGAAGAAGTGACCTAGAAGAGGAGAGGTTTCAGTTTCATAGAGAAGTCACTAAAGACAAAGCCCTTGCCAGCAGGTTTAGGTGACCCTTGAAGCAGAAGAACAGATGTCCTTGTGGCAGCAGCATGGCTGGGATGACCAGGGATGCAGCATCTGCTGCCCAAAGGGATGGATGGGGTGGGATGGTGTCAGGATTCTGCAGCCCGAGTCTCCAGTGCTGGTGGTTTTGGGAAGGCCCTGTCCTTGCAACTGGGTGCAGCCTGTGCAGCTCCCAGTGAGGACCCTTATTTTGAGGAATGTTGTTTGACCTTTACTTTGAGGAGTCCCTGTTACAGTGTGGTGTCTCAGTGATATAGTGTTATAATTTTGAGAATACAAGCATTTGTACTGAAGCAAGCATTGAGAATTGTTGCATTTAATATTGCCATCATAGCAGCTTTCTACTTGTACTGCCATTGACCTCAAGTCCTTGCTGCCTGCAAAATGTTTTTTTTTTTAAAACACCCAAACCTATGCAGTTGCATATAGTTATGCCATAATAGCTTTTGAGCCTTGAGTACCAGTGGCCAGTATCTGTATACTAAAATACTTTAAGTACATTTACCAAATCTCCAAAGACATGACAGAACTCTCTAGTGAATAGCTTGGCTTTCTATCATGTGCTACCAGTTTTTCAAGGGAAAGGGTTAAAAAAATCAGGACCTGAATATTGAGCCAGTAAAAATATGGCAAAGGATTTGTCATGCTTCAAATTTCCTTTTTTCTTTTTTTGCCCTACAGATGCCATCTTTGATCTAGGAAGAAAATCCACTGTTTGTCAGACATAAATTATATCCCAACAGCTAATTATAAAAACCCATCAGCCAAAGAGCATTACAAAAACTAAGCTGTCTTGGATAGGAGCCGCTGGTCTGTTGATGAGAAAATGAATCCAGTCCCTTCCCACAGTGAGCTGGGCAGCAGCAGCTTTGGTTCTCACCCAGAGAGGAGAAGGTTGGTAGGGAAGAAGTGGCCACACAGTGCCAAGGTGACCCCCCCAGCCCTGGGCTGCCTTAGCCCTCCCAGTGCTATGGAATGTATATATGGAATGTGTCCATTCCTAATGGAGCACTCCATGACCTGGCTGCAGGGAACAGGTGGGCTTGGGAACAAAGCCAAACCCTGGAGCCCAGAGCAGCCTGAGAGATCTGTGGGTTTGCCTACAAAGGGACAGGGAAAATGCCTGCTGATGAGAGAAGGGGGCTCCACCATGGGGTGAAGATGTCTCCCCTTGTTGTGTGATGTGAAGAGTTTGGGTGGCCTGCATGTTTTCCACCTCTGTTAAACCAAGAGGTTTGATCTGTAACACCTGTCAGCCTCACCCTGTCCCCCTTGCCAGGCAACCCCCACCAACACCCCTCTGTGGCTAAACACATCAGTGAAAGGGGCTGGCACATCAGCCCTGGAAGAGAAGGCAGGTGAGGGAAGCGTGGACGTCAGCAGCATGTAGCCATGGCCCTCGTGACAGTGATGGGAGGTTTGTGCTACTGGGTGAAGTCCCTGTCCCCGGAGAGCAGCACTGTGCTGACAGCCTGTCCCACTCACAGCAGGGCAGGGGTGGGCATGGTGTCACCGGAGAGCTGCCCGGGGTTTTGCACAATCCTGCTGGGGCACTATCAGTTAGATAAGCTCTGTGTCTTATTGTCAGGTCAGGACAACCCAGACAAAGTCAGCACAGACTGCAATAGCACCAGGTGCTTTCAGGGGGTGAGGATAATTAGTAGTTTTGCTTACATAATAGTAAATTTTGGCTTTAACTATGTTTTAATACTTTTAGATAGTTGTTTCTAAAGGTACTTTCAAGACATTCAGTTGGTGAAGTGAGAATAAGAGAACTTGTGATGGTTTTTGGTTCAGCAAAAATATCCATTGCCCTGACCCCAACCCCCTCTCCCTCAAATGGTTTGTTGGGTGGTTGATAAGAAGTTGATAATTCAACAAAATTCACCGTACCTGTTAATAATTCTTCTATAAAAGGCACAGATTTTCCCCTGTGGACTTCAGTCACTTTTAGCATGAAGGGACTCATCCTGGCCCTGGTGTTCGCCCTCGTGGGTAAGTTGAAGCTTTACCTTCACTGCTGAGCTGTGACAGCCACTGTGATCCTGAGCAAATTGCATCTCCTTGGGGCTTTTCAGGGATATTTACAGCTTCATTTGCTGAAGCCCTTTTATAGCTTCAGCTGTAAACTGTTAGATTTCTGTGCTAAGCTCAGCAGCAGGAGAAAAGCCAAGCAAGCAGCAGCTAGTGAGCAGGGCTGGCATGGGCTTGGTGTCCTGGGGGTGTGGGTGAGCCCCATTACTGGTGGTTTGCCAACCATTAGCATGCTGACTTAATGAATAATACATTAAAGGATCTACAGAAATGGGTTTTTTTCATGAACACTTCTCTTTTCCTTCCTCACAGAGGGCCAGAAGCAGGACCTTGGTAAGTGGCTCCCCTGCCAGGCAGCAGCTCCCTTGCTGCCTTCCCTTACAGCCTTGCCTTGCCCACTGTTTGCACCTGTTTTTTGGCAGTGGCAGCTTCACCTTTCTTTGCTGGGCTGGTTCAAGTAACATCACAACAGTCATAACCAAGGAAGTGTTTCTGTTATACTTTTCTTCCTAACAGAGCCTGTTTTTCATATGGGCAAGACCTACCTGTACAGCTACGAGAGCATCATTATGCATGGGCTCGCTGACAGAGGCCTGGCCACGGCAGGGCTGAGGCTGGCCAGCAAGGTGGAGATCAGCCGTGTGTCTCACAGTGAGCACCTTGTGCAGGTAAATCACCATGGCCACAGGAACCCTCCCACCCACTGAGATCAAGCAGCTAAAGATGCTTCTTCACGCCTTCAGGCTGGCAGAATAAGTGACAAAAACAAGTAGAGCTACAAAAGCCATGGGCCCTACCCACTGCTGAGATGACCCTCCAAGCCCCAGCAGTTTCCTCAGGCAGTGGTGATTCCCCAGCAAGGACAGAGGTGTGGACATGGGCACTGAGCTCTGCACCCTGTACACCAGGGCATGATGGGGACTGCTGAGGGCACTGCTGAAGGGTCTGCAGCTGCATCCTTCCAAAGAATGCTTTGGTTACTGGCAGGGACCTACAGAGAGCACCACAGGCTTACTCACAGCCTGCTCCTCTGGAGGAAGGAGCTGGAGCTGCTCCAGCTCTGCTGCCATCACTGTCTGAGCCCCCCTGAGTAAAGCTACCTTAGGTTCACCTCCACACAAAAATATGGCTGGAAGCTGCTTTGAAGAAATCTTAACATAATTTTAAGGATATCAATTATGTCCTTAACATAATTTTACTAAGGCAACACTAAACTTGAGTATGAACATGAGCATTCTAGAATGAAATATCTGTGTTGTTCAACCTGGTCCATAGCCTAAAAAAAGCTCAGCACTGGAATTCAAATATCACATGAGAAAGACCCAACTGTCTCCATTATCCTCCTTTTGATATTCTTCACACAGGCATTAATTCATATGTGAAGAATTCTAATGGTAATGCCTGTGTTTATCATAATGATACCAGATCTAGAAGCACTGTTACTCATCAAAAAGATTAAACCAAACAGCTTAAAATACTGGCATGGCACGAAAGACCACAGACTAGGGATTGAGAAGACAGCACGCGGAGAAAAAGCTGTAAGAGCTGCCCTTAGCACTTACCTAGGAGTTTTCTCAGTCTGGAATCCTACACATATATTAGTGAAACAGTGTGAAGGAATACCTATTGTCAAACCTTACACATGGCTGCAATTGCAGGCTCTGTGTAACCTCACTGGAGATGCTACAATGTTAGCAGTTGCAGACAAGAGCCTTGAGTAGGATTTAATTTGAGAAAATGTGACAAGAGGCAAGCCACCCTTACAGCATCGATTATAAATGCCTAAAATAAAACAGAGCACTGAACCCACACCTTTTCTCTCTATGCAGGAACACGTACTTTAATGCACAAGTGTGGGAGGTGTGTGTGTAAGGGACTAGATGGGTCTGTGCGTGCAGGCACACACTTCCCACTAGGTAGCAGTCAAGGACTTGTGCACAAGCTTTACAGCCGAAGGAGCTCACGGGGATTTCAGCCACTTCCAAAGGTGTGAGCTCCTGTGGTCACTCTGCTTCCCCATCAGCTGTGCCGTGGCTTTGGTGCTCGGGGTCGTGCTGGACCTGGAGCAGCAGCCAGAATAGTCCCTGTGTGTTCAGGCAGGCAGCTTGGGCAATGGTGGCTTGGCTGCCCTGCGGACTGAAGGGAGATCTCACTTGTCATCTGTGGGAAAGGAGTGAATATCCTTTCTGTACTGACTGCTGGTAGCTGGTGTTTCACTCAGCCTACAAGCTTCATCAGACCTGCTGAACTTTTGAATTCTGCTAACATAATCCTATTTTTCTGGCAGAAATCCTTCATGGAAGTTTGCATTTTCAAGGACGCTTCCTGGGCCGAGCACAGGAGTCTGAGTTGGAAACTCTTTCCTGCAATGTTAGACAAGTGACTTTTGTCTTGCCATGGATAAGAAGTGTCCAGTTCCTGTATTATAGCGCTATTTCAATCTGATGGTGAATTTATATATTATAGCATTATTTCAATCTGATTGTTTTCCTATTTTTGTTCACAGATTCGATCACCAAAGCTGGAGGAGCACAATGGCTTCATTGACTCCTTCACTCCATCTTCAAAGCTCTCAGAAACCATTGCTGCATGTCTCAGCCAACCCTTTAAGTTTGAATACACTGAAGGAAGGGTCGGAAGTATTTTTGCCCCTGAGGACTGTCCCATTCTGTGCACTAACCTAGTGAGAGGGGTTCTGAACATGCTGCAGATAACCATCAAAAAGACACAAAATGTGTATGAGCTACAGGAGGTTTGTTTTTCCATTCTGATTTTACTTTTATTCTCATTTTACCATTAAAGAGTAAGTTACACTTCCCAGACCATTTTCTTTGACCTTTTTATTGCTGTTTCAAGTGGACATTCACTGTGTTTAACCCATACTTGCAGGCTGGGATTGAAGGCATCTGCCAAACCAGATACGTTATCCAGGACGACAGCAAGAATAAACGTGCCACCGTTTCCAAAAGCAAGGACCTGACAGACTGCCAGGACAAAGCAGTGAAGAACCTGGGGATGGCATACGTCCGGCCCTGCCCCACCTGTGCCCTGGTACGCGCAGCACGGAGCCGCCGCTGCCCTGCTCGGGCGTGAGCGCTGCTCGCACTGATGCTCGTGGGGCTTTGGCTTCTCTGGGCTGACCAGCCCATTCCTGTTTCTGAGCGGGCCTCTTTGCACTTCTAGAAAGCCAGAAACATTAAGGGCATGGTGACATTCACCTACAAGATCAAGTATGATGACAGCGGGGCATCGTTGACGTCCGCTATGTCGGACCAGGTGTACCAGATCTCTCCTTTCAATGAACCCAACGGGGCAGCAGTCGTGGAGGCAAGGTAGGAACTCTGCATGTCCTTACATTATCATAGCCAGGAAGAAATGTCTAAAACTGGTTATATATTTACTGTTGATTTGTGAGATAACAAGAAGTGTCTGGCCTGTGGCTGCCAAGGGCCAAAACACTGTACAGCCCTTGGGATGCCCAGCCCAGGATGCCCAGGTTGTTTCAGCTGGCTTGTGCCCTACTGTTTAGGCCACCCAAAACATCTGTCCAACCTCTCAGAGACTTTAACAAGCACTCACAAAGGCTTTTGAAGTCATATGGCTTTTCCAGATAATCCTGAGCCATGTATGAGCAGAGAAGTGCACCTCCATTTGCAGCCCTGCTGGGTAGCCCTCAGTCTGCTCCAATGCTGTGCAAGCCCTCCATGCACAGAGTGGTTACTGTCTACTGATGCATTTCCCTCTTTCCCTTGAAGACAAGAGCTGTCTTTGGTCGGCACTAAAAGGCCTCCTGTCAGTGCACCAACATCTCAGCTGCAAAAACAGGGGAGTCTCCGTTATCATTTCTCAGGAGAGCTACTCCAGATGCCAATTCCTCTAATAAGGATAAAAAATCCAGATTTACAGGTATTAGAGGCCTAATTTCACCCACTTTCACTATTTATAAGGTTAACAGGTCATCACACAATTACTTTAGATGTGGATCCTTCCAAGTGTCTGTTTTTCCCACAGTTAACAGAGACGCTGCGGCAATTAGTTCAGAATAACGAGAAAGGAGCCACGAAAGAAGCTTCAGCCAAGTTCTTACAAATGGTCCAGCTTTTTCGTGCAGCAACCCTTGATCAAATCGAGTCTTTGTGGCTGCAGTTTGTCAATGAACTCCCCTACAGGTAACTGTGGCCTTCAGCCAGGGTTTCTGATCAGAGGCACACTGGGCAGTGAGGATAATGAGTCCTCCTTTTCCTGGCAGGCCCTGGCTCCTGAGCGCCATCTGTGCTGCTGGAGCTACTGACACATTCAGATTCCTGAAGCAAAAAATCCATGACAAGAAGCTGAACATCTGGGAAGCAGCAGTGACTCTCCCTCTCGCCTTCCATTTTGTTACACCAAACAGAAAAACCCTGGAAATTGCCTCAGTGAGTACAGATCATTCGTCCTTTTGTTTTCACTCTCACTCCTTTTTAAAAGTGAATTCATAGGATTGTAAGTGAAAGATACAACATATTTCCATCTAAATTTGTAAAATGCAAGGTATTAACAAAAAAGGGGAATGCTTCAGAAGATGTTCCCAAACACTTGTTGCCAAAAGTTTGTGATTATATTTTATATTAAACCCCACAAACTATAAGAAAACTGCTGTTGATTCTTATTGCCAAATCAGAAGTTAAAAAGAAAAAAGACCAATTCAAGAAAATAATATGTAATCAATATCTAAAGAGCATACTGCATAACTGGGGCAAATCTACTTAATTTTCTTGTAGCTGAATGTCTAGTATTTGACTTAATTCCTGAAATTATTTAGAAACAGCACAAATCAATTTTATCTATTTCTCAAATGCATTTATTGATAAATACAGCTCTAATTACTAGAAATAGTAAAAAATGATACTTCTCCCTTCTGCAGAGTTTTCTGACCTGTCCTGAAATCCAGAAAGTACTGATGAATAGGATAGTTGTTTACCTAGGATATGGTAGCATGGTGAATAAATACTGTGCTCAGGCTTTACTATGTCCAAATGAACTTCTTCAGGTATGTGACTCTCATTTCTTACTCGTAAAAGGTGAAAAAAATTTTAAAGTGCCTTTAATTTAGCTCTCACAATGCTGGCAATTAGGTAACTCACTATCTGCATGCCTCACTCAGCGATGGAAAGACAGAATGAAACACTGAGCTGATGCCTTTGAAAGATCAGGCTGTAACAGCTCAGAATTTCAAATGTAGTACTAGAAACCCATTGGGATAATGGATCCTTTAACCAGCCTGAAACTGAGTTAAGTTGTGACAAAACTTGGATTAAAGCAAAATAATTACGATTCTATGATTCTACTTTGACATTAGGTAGAGTGTACTTTAAAAGACAGTAAAGTGTGAATATAAGCAAAGCTCTAGGTATGTCATAGGTTAGGGCCTTCCAAGCAAGCCCTGCTACACAATTGCATTTCACTGTCAGAAATATTCAGGACATTGTCCTTGGACTGTGCAGCCCCAGCTCCTTGCTCAGCAGGACCACAGCACCGAGAAGGCCTTGCTGCACTTGACATGTGTTTAAATCTTCCCCAAAAAAGCGAAATAAAGCCAGGCCACCAGAATGGTAATTCCGCTTCTCAGAATAGCAAAACTGTTCAAGTAAACTTGAAGTTATTGCAGGAAGTGAAAAATGCAAGTGCAATTTGGCAGGGCTGGCAGAGGTGGACCTGGGAAGGACTGAGCTTGGCATCAGCTCAGCACTGCCTTTGGACTTGCAACAGACTCCTTGGTGCAGGCACCCACCCGGGATTGTCTCCTACACTCAGGCTGAGGCACAATGCAAAATCAACTACAACACTGTGCAGGGAGAAAACCAAGTTTATTTGTATGGTCTGTGTTTAGCATCTTGATAATGATAGTGAGATTTTTCCTGGGAGAAAAGTCTGAAGAACTCAGTTCTGGGATTTGTAGCAGTAATTGTTTTGCTTGCTATGGCAATGCACATTTTTATGCACTACTACAGGATCATTACCTGGTGAGATTAACAGTGTCTGCTCCATTTTCAGCCACTCCACGACCTTGCTACTGATGCCACCAGCAAAGGTGATGCCAAAGACATGTCCTTGGCCCTGAAAGCCATGGGCAATGCAGGAGAGCCAGCCAGTATCAAACGCATCCTGAAGTTCTTGCCAACGTTTTCCTCAGCTGCAGCTTCATTACCAAACAGAATTCATGCTGATGCTGTGTTGGCCTTAAGGAAAATTGCAAGAAAAGACCCTGCAAAAGTAACTGCAATTATTATTTAAACAAATGTCTTAAAGGGTATGGATTGGGTTTGCTTAGTGATTCAGGAACAACAAAGCCATCAGGCAATGTTAGCAACTCTGGACAGGCTTCTCAGTTACTGGCCTTCCTCTTGCCCATGCTGCAAACTCTTGACATCATCCCATCTTTGCTGATATCCTGGGAAAGAGAGCTTTAGTCACTGTAATGCTCAGCCTAATGGCTGTTTCTCCCAGCCCTGTTCACTGTGCACCCAGCAACATCCTCATTTTCTGTGACAGCTCCCTTGCCCACATCTCTTGTTTAGGGTTCTGTTCTTCATCCACTGCAGAGCACATATGCACTGTTCTGGAAGCACTGCTCAGCAGGAATTTTTGGGCTTCTCAGAGGTTCTATCTTCCTCCTGTAGGTAAGGGAGCTCACCCTCCAGGTCTTCATGGACAGGACGCTTGCTCCCAATGTCCGAATGGTGGCTTGTGTTGTTCTCTTCGAAACCAAGCCTGCTCTTCCAACAGTAACAGCTCTGGCCAGCTCGCTGCTGACAGAGCCCAGCCTGCAAGTAGCCAGTTTTGCATATTCACACATGAAGGCTTTGGCAGCAGGCAGGATCCCACAGCTCTATAAACTGTAAGTAGAGGAAGAAGTACATTTTTAGTAGAAAACTGAGACTTCTTTTCCTTGCAGTTTTCTAAGAATTTGGTCACAGTCAACTGTCTTCATATGATTTTAATTCTATTACTCAGATCTACTGCTTGCAACATTGCCATTAAACTCCTGGGCCCCAGACTTGACAGGCTGAGCTATCGCTACAGCAAGGTCATTCAGATCAGCGACTATTCCTGTGAGTACCAGCTGCCCTGTGCACTTCCTCAGCTTAGGCAGCCAACTGCCTCTATTGTGTTATGTGATTTTCATCCAAAATCCAATCATGAACCGTGAGTTTAGTGCACTCTTAAAATAGAAAAAGCAGAAGAACCTCCTAACATACAAAATTCCCTGAGACTCTTCCAAATCCAAACACAAATCTCTGGTATCTGCTGGGGGAAGTGGTGTTGCATACGGATTTAGGCCTCCTTCTTCAGTCCCTGGGGTTGTGTTGACTCTGCCCTAAAATTAAGTCCTCCTTGTGAGGTTGCAGGCTTGAGGACTTGTGGGACTGAACCCTGACAGAACCCCTTGTGATCTACTACAGCATGTAGCTGAGGTGGCTTATGTGCACCAGACACCTTGGAGACCCTAATTTCTGCTGCTCTTTATTCCTGTGACAGCTCAGTACCAGTCTGGTGCCATTTGGAGGGTCTATCTAATGAATGGTCCCAGCACCATGTTTCCATCTGACATAATCACAAAAGTAAGAGGCTATTATGCAAACAGTGCAATGGATATTATCGAGGTAAGTATTGCATTAAGGCAGCCAGCTTTTGGACTGTGATGTAGTGTTTAACTCCATTTCTGGCTGTGAGGGCGGACGTGGAAGGGAAAATTTAGATAATGATAATGATTTTACTTAGGCTTCTTCTTTTATTTGGGCTTCTTGACACATACATTCATCAATGAACACATCCAGTAAAGGCATATAAGTCTAGGAGCGGAGGAAAGCTTATGCAGCAGAACATCCATCTGCCCACCTAAAGACACGTGGGATCCAGGGTATTTTGCATAAGTACAGGGGAATTAAATTTCAGCCAGCAGTACAGCCAGGGCAGCACAAAGCTCCATGAAACAGCATGCAGGAATTCACACAGCTTCTTGAGCAAGCTTTGCAGCCTGGGCTGAGTTCTGCCCTACCCTAAAATTATCCCTGCTGACTAATTTAAGGCTGGCTGGCTCAGCACGTCCTCAGCATCTGCAGCCATAGCCTGCAGCCATCCACCAGGTAGACATGTCCTTATAATGCAATGGCTTCATGAAACAAGTACTTCGTGTGGCCTCTGTGAGTAAATCCCAGGCACAAGAGTTTTCCTGAGCTCTCTTGTACTTGGGCTGTGCTGCCTGACTCTTTTCCACAGGTGGCTTTCCGGTCACAAGGCCTAGCCAAGCTTATGAGGAAGCAGAACATTCCCTTTGCTGAGTATGACACGTACAAGACCCTGAAGGAGCTGGGTAAATCGGTATGTCTGGGCACCTTTCTGACCTGTCTGCATCAGACAGCTCCTGACAGCACCAGGGTTGCATCACCCACACACTGAGCCATCCCTTTGATGTTTCTGGAAGAAAGGAGTCCATCATCCTGTTCAGTCATGGAAAGCTGTACTTACATTGTACTTACTCTCTCAACAGGTGCCACCTTTTCACTCAACATGTGTCAGCTCTTAATGTATAGTACAAAAGATGAGGTTGCTGCTGGGAGCCAAAATGTTTTAAAGTGTATGTTAGAACACACTAAGTGGTTGTTCTTCTCTTTTAAAATGATAATTGAATAAGGTTTTTCCTTCACGAGTCCTTGGGTGTCACCTACTACTTACAGCAGCAGCAATTACCAAGCCCTTACCTCATCCTTATGTGGGGAAACTCTCTCTGAAATCAGCTATGCAATATAAGAAAGGCCACGTTGGTTCAGACCTGTAATATGTCTGTTGGGTTTTTGGCTAAAAAACCACAGTTCTCATCCTTCAGATGGGATCTACTCTTTGTTAATACATTGCTCCACTTTAAGTGGTATTTTATGCTTCTTCCCTTTCTCCCCATGTCTCCTAAACACCACAGCTTCTGGGATGGAAAGAACTGCCGCCTGAAGACCCCCTGGTATCTGCTTACATCAAAGTACTGGGTCAAGAGATTGCCTTTGTTGACATCGACAAAGATGCCATTCAACAGATGATGATGGTACTGACAAGGCTGCTGACGTTTTGTCTGCAATTCTGAACAATTTCCCTTCCGTGTCTCCACTTACCTAACCTATTTCTCTGTTTCCAGAGTCTAACTGGATCATCAGACTGGCAGCCAGTGGTGAAAAAAGTGGTGGAGGAGGTCCAGAGAGGCGTTTCAGGCCGCTGGACCCTGCCAGTGCTGGTGGGCGAGATGCGGCACATCGTGCCCACCATCGCTGGGCTGCCGCTGGAGCTCGGGCTGTGCGGCGCCGCGGTGGCCCAGGCTGCGGCCGACGGTGAGCGTGAGCAGCCAAGCTGAGCAGCTGCCCCACGGGGACTGGGGGTCCAACCCCTCTGCTGAAACACAACCCTTCTATAATCTTGAGAAATACACCAGTAATGTTGAAACCTTAGTGACCAGCTGCCTCCAAAGGGTTTGAGAAGCAATTAGGATATTTCACCTGAGACATATTTGTATTACTCTGGTTTGGTATTAGCAAATTTAAATAGCCATGTAAAATATTTCAAAATGTAAAAGCACTGCCTTGCCTTAACTACTATGCTTATTGAAAGTATTTTATCCCCAGAATTTATTGTTTCTCTGTTCATATAATTTCTGTCTTTTTCAGTGGATGTAAAGGTATCACCACCAGTATCTGACAATTTTAAACCCTCACAGCTGTGGGAAACCAAGATGGATATTCATGCTGACATCAGGCCAAAGTAAAAATTACATATATATTCACATACGCACACATACGTATTTATATGTATATGTATATTTATATTTATATTTATATTTTTTATAGTTATAGTTATATGTGACATAGGTATGTGGTGGCATGTAGCTATACAGGGATCTTACTTGTTCCAGATTTTGGACAAATGTGCTACTCTAGAGCAGCAAAGTTGTGAGAGAGCAACACAATCCCCTGACACTTTACAACCCAGGATACTGTGCTGTTCTGCCATTACTAGAAATGCTCACATTTGTACCTGTTCAATGACTGAAGATACTAAGATATGAAAATATGTTATCTTACATATCAAGTTTTTTACAATTTAAGCATAGAATTACATCATCACCTGGCATAAGCCAGAAGGATTTTAGGGGGCAAAGGGAAATGCTTCTGGATCTGCAAAAGCAACAGTACCACTAATAATAATGGTAACAATGATAATAATAATAGTGGTGATAATATTATAAAAATAGACAGAATCTGAAGCTACGAGATGCTGGAGTTAGCTTGTCCTCAAGCAATGACAATGACAACACCAGTGACAATGCAGTCAGAAGGTCCACGTTAGCTTTGTTTTTCAGACAAACCACATTTTCCAGCAGCATCTTAGCTTCTTTCTTATCCTGTTGTGATAAATCTCTTCATCCATCAGTAGTGGGTCTTACAATAAAAAGAACAGCATGAAAATGTACTTTTGCATTTCAAGGTTAAATTTTTGCATATTAATATATAATTATGCCTGGGTTTATTTCCACTCTTTCAGAGCATATTTTCATATGATTGCAATGATGGGGATTAATACACAGTACTTTCAGAGTGGTTTTGAATATCATGCAGAGTTCAGTGCCAACACTACAATGAAATTTGATGCCAGGATAAATATGAAAGAGAAAAATTTGAAGATTGAAACCCTTCCCTGCCATCAAGAGGTTGAGCTCGCAGCTGTGAGGTACAGAAGAGCTTTTTTCATTTTGCTTGCTCTGTGTTACTGATTTTGAGTTCCCTGCTATAAGATCACAAGTATACAACTACTTGTTAAGGTTTGCCATGCCTCAGCAGCCACATAAAGCTTAGTACTGTCTTTTTTGCACCAGCAAGGATGGGTAGAGTGAAATCAGAAGGCATTACTTGTGTGCCATTTGTCACCTCCACAGGAGTGAAGTTTATGCTATTTCAAGGAACATGGAAGAAGTGGATTCTGAAAAGAAATCCCAGATATTCCCCAAAGGAGAAATATCAAGTATCTCTGACCAGCAACTGCAGTCAGCAGAAGGATCTTCAAAACCTGATAGCTGGAAGGTAAGGAAGCCTCTTGCCACCTGTACTGCAGGCAGGCAGAGAGCAGAGAGCTCCTCAGAAGGGCTGGGCACCCCCGACATGGGAGCTGGCCAACCAGATCACAAACACAGGAATGGTGAAATTCAGCAGGGGCCTGATATTTCCCAAACCAAGCCTAAAACCCAATGGGTTCATGACATGATCCTTCACAGTCCACTCACTTCCTTCACTGCATGCAGGCAGGGCTGCTTTGACAGTATGTCTTCCTATCTCTTCACAGTCATGGGAAGGTGTCTGAAATTCACATCCTATGTACAATATCTCTTTTTTTTTTCTATGAATCAGAATAATGTGAAAAATACTGTTCTTGGGCAGGCTATAGATTTTTCTTCCTGAATCCTGAGATAACCCTGAGTGGATTGCAGGAGAACATTCTGTCATGTGCTCTTCAGCTCCTGAGGCTGGCGTGGGAAGACTACGCTGGCTTGCAGCAGGAGGGCCAGAAGCCTGAAATGGATGCAGAGGCACTGCTCCTGCAAGGAGCCCTGCAGGTTCTCATTGGGAAGTGTCTTTGTGAAGCACTGCCTCAGAAAGGGTGGGCAGGAGAGCTGTCTTCTTCCACAGAGCATTTTGCAGGAAACGCCACTGCTTTCAGTGCCTGCATCTCTAATTCTGAGCATTGCTTCCTTCTTTAAGCAGGACTGTCATCATTCTCTTCATTAACTGGAGGAATTATTTAAGACTGGGACAGTTTTATTTTTTTATGGAAAATGACTTTCTCTGCTGTATTTTTGTTTAATGCAGCAAAGCAGAATACCTAATACGATATCCAAAGGATACCAGCAAGGTTCAGAAGAGGTACATCACAACAGTGCAAGAAGAAGATTTTACGCACACAGGTTCTGTAAAAAATTTGAAAGTTTGGGATGTTCTACTTGTCTCAGCCTTAAATCACAAAATTCTGCTTTCTTAAGAAATACCTATCTGCACACATTATTTGGAGAATTTGAAGCCAAAATAATTTTAAAGCCAGGTACAATCATAATAACAAGTTTTTCTGTCAATCACTGTAAATAATGCTCAAGCAGCACAACCCTGGAATGCTTTTGCCTTTAGTTCATACAGATGCTGATATTGACAAAATACAGCTGGAGGTTCAAGCAGGAACCAAAGCAGCTTCAAAAATAATTGAGGTATCAAGCTCAGGATCAAAGGAAGAGGGAGAGGCAGCTCCATATGAGGACATTCGAGCTAAACTGAAGAAGATTCTAGGCATTGAAGAGGTGTTGATGGTAAGAGACTTTGAGCATCAGAGAGGGAAATATTTCCTGTAATGAAGCCAAGGGTTTCCATTGTGGAAAACTGGCATGGCAAAGCAAGGAAATGGGCTGGGAGGAATTCTATTTTCTTGGAAACCTGTGGTGAGCATCTTGTCTGACAGCCAGGGAAATGTTACAGAACAGGCTATAAATTCATAATGCTTTCAACTGTTTTTGGAGGCCGCAAATAAAACACGGCGCCGCACAAAACGGATTAACCGAGAGTACAAGACTGAAGACACAGGCCTCTGGGCAGAGACCAGCATATCCCATCTCTCAAGTTCATCCTCCTCTTCTGCTGCTTCCTCTGCTGATGGCAGAGAGCCTGGAGATCATCACAGGAAAGATGAAATAAGGCAGTCTGGGAAGAAGCGTGGCAGCAAAAGCAGCAGGAGCAGCAGTGGGAGCTCTGCTAGCAGCAGAGCATGCAGCAGCAGCAGCCAAGAGGACCACTCTGGGGACAGGCACTGTAGTGGGGACAGTGAATATTCCAACCAACAGGTAATTCACTCTGCCTGGACCTTTTATATTTCTTGTAGTGATTGGTTTTGTACATCAGAAAATTGTGCTCATAGACTGTGGACCAAAGAAAGAGGAACCCTGGTTCTCTGAAATATTTCAGATCAGAATTTTGACATTTCAGAATTTTTCACTGTAAAATGTTAAAAAAAAATTAATTTTGCGCTTTTTTTTTCTTTCATACTCAAATTTTTAATGCATTTATCAAAAGTTAGTCCTTTATTTTCTCTTGGGTCTTACATACTATCTATTTTCAC
Organism: Hypocryptadius cinnamomeus; assembly: GCA_013400635.1. Lineage (NCBI taxonomy): Eukaryota > Metazoa > Chordata > Aves > Passeriformes > Zosteropidae > Hypocryptadius > Hypocryptadius cinnamomeus. The sequence goes on along the minus strand of VYZP01051386.1, from coordinate 16,727 downwards.
AGGCAAGCCCACCTGTTTACCAGATTTTGTTCAAGCCAGTGGATGAACAGGTACATTTACTGCACATACTGGGAGCAGAGTGTACAGCTAGTCTTGCTGTCTTTGCTGCAATTAGATCCTAGTTCTCTAAGAGTGAAAATATGATAAATTAATTCTGCAACAGCTTCCAGTGGTAGGCACCTTCTTCAAGGTGATTATTTGTTTTTGCAGGACACAGGAGGGGAAATCCTGAACATCAGCATCAGCTCTTCCTCTTCCTCAGCTAGTGATGAAGATTTCTCTAGAGCCATGTCTCAGGTGAATGTCTTAATCTGCAAGAAACCTACACATTTACTTTGCATTTCCAGTTTTTATATACTTATAACAGACAGGAAAATTACAGTGATTTAGCATATTAGGTACATAGAAAGAAATTGAACTGTTTCTTATTTTATAAAGGTGAGCACATTGGATAATCATTGAATGTAATTTAATATTCATTTAATGCAGGCTACATTTTCAAATGAAACTGGAATGTATTGCTGTATACGTTGAAATTTGTCTTGCTCAGTAAATAATTCACTATAAAAATCAGAACACTTGAGAAGCGCTGACCTGCTGGATCAGAAACTGGTTTCAGGGATATTTTCATTGTGTATCTTTCTGTAAAAGTTGAAAAGTTGACTCTGCCACTCTTTTGTTCATTCAGTCCTCACTGCAGAGTCCTTCAGTTCATGTTAGCAGGACCACAACAGGCCTTGGTTGAAAAACCCTTGAGTTGGCAGCAAGGCTCCAGCTCTGAGAGCAATCCAGGTGTTTATTCAGGAGTGTCTGCATGGTACATAATTAATGGTACCTGGTCCTTCTATTAGAACTGAGGGAATCTGGAGCAGATTTCAACCAAGAAAAATGTCACACATTTCAGGCAATGACCTACAAAATAATAACCCTTACTTTGCTGAGGCATGCCTTGTGCAGCAGCAGCTCCCAGTTGTTAGTGCAAATAGCTTGTGGAAAGAAGGCAACCTGATCGACCTTCTCCCCCACCATTTCCATGCACATCAAATTCACCTCTCTTGTCCATCTTTTCACCATGCTACTACTTCCCTGAACTCTTTCTCAGCCATAGCCTTGTTCTTTCCCCATTTCCCACTGCCAGCTGTCTCACCCAAACTTTTTGTGTGTCTCTGTCACTCAGACCTGGCAGCACAGGGAGGACCTGCTGCCCCACAGCAAACTCCACTTGCAGCTGCCTCTGGCCAGGCAGGGACTCTGCCCACAGCTCAGCTAGGACACTCAGGCAGGCAGGTGCTGCTGCTGGGCACAAGGGTCCCACACTGAACAGGGCCACGTGCTGCTCCTTGTGCAAGTGCCACACTTTGGACTGTCCTGAACAGATCCCCCTGTAACACAAATTATCATGGTTTTAAACAGGTGGTCAAGCTAGTTTTATCAAAAAGGCTATTAGTTTAACTGAAGTTTGGTAAGAGAGCAGTGATGAGCTGGGTAGTATTTGTTCTTTATCCAGTACCATACTTCTTTTTGTTGCATTAAAATTACTTTACAAAAAAATTCACAACACAGTCTTACCTGCATTGGTCACGCCGGTGCTTTCACTATGGTAATTCTAATGCCTTATGTCTTTGCTCTCTATTTCCTCTCTACTCACCGAAGCCTGAGTTCTTGGGAGACAGCAAGCCACCAATACTGGCTGCAGTTCTTCGTGCCATCCACAGAAACAAGCAGCCAACGGGATTGCAGCTTGTCCTGTACACTGATACACAGCCCAAGAGGTGGAGAATACAGATGTTTGGTTCAAGCATCACAGGACCAAGCAGATGGAAACTCTGTGCTGATGCTTCAGTAATAAATTACCGAAAAGTATCAGTAAGCTTAAAATATCAATCGGCCCAAATATAAATGAAACATAATGATCTTACTATGTTTTTATGCAAAAATTTATTTATTTCCCTTTACTAGGGTTTTCTTAAATGGGGTAGAGATTGCCAGGACTACCAGATTGCTACTCATATTGCCACAGGGCAATTTGCTGCTTATCCAGCTATGCAGATGAAGCTGGAGTGGCTAAAAGTGCCTTCAATAATCCGAACAACTGCAAGATGGTGAGATTTCATTTTAGTTTTTGAAAAATATATGTCAGTGCTCCAAATAATTGCAGGTTCAGTTTTACAATTTCCAAGCTGGAAAAAATCCTCTCAATCAGTAGGATTTGATAAAATCAGATTACATATGTTTGCTTTCTCTGTATTCAGTCCCTCAAAGCATATTGCATTTTCATAGGCAAGAAAACCACTTGGGATGATGGGATTCACCTAATCTATTGCAGACTTGTAATTTAAAGTGCCTGAATTAGGAGATTGGTCCTGTCATGCTTCCTGATTCATGGAGGCTCAGAGTAGAAGCTTGACCATGGGTCTCTGAAGAAGTCAGGCTCTTACTTAATTTCCTAATGCAGGCACTTGCCTCTGGATTCTAAAGCAGGTGATACAAATACTTCCCATAAGGCTTATGCACATTATGTAACAAATGTTTTATGACATTTAATATAAGAAAATTGTACATTCTGGATTCAGCTCATGTGTGTCTCCTTTTTAATGAAATATCTGTTGCATTCATTCATTGTACCCCTTCATGCATTTGCCAGCAATAACATATAGATCCACATTTAAGCCTATTTTTTGGCATAGTGCTACTAAAATACAGTCATGTACAGCAACTCAATTAACTAAATACATGTACAACACAAATTTTCACATTAAAGGCATACAGGTGATTTGATTAAAAGTCTTCTGAAGAAGGTAACTTTTTACATTAGATTGAATTACCCAAAGCTGTTATCTGCTCTTATTAAAGGACATGAAACCATCCAATTGACTATCTTGGAGCAAATCCACCAAACTTACCTTTTTTTTCTGCTCTGAGACTACGCTTTCTTATAAAGGAATATTTTCTGTATTTCTCTATTTGAGCCCCAAGCTTGTTTGGAAACTCATTCATAGAGATCCCTCCATCAGCTTGTTGACAGTCTTAGTGGGCAAAGGATCCTTGCCTAAAGTTACCACTGCATGACTGACATATTAATGTGAAATATTAATTTAGTATTTTTAGCATGTTAGTATTTGGTGGCTTATGTAATTGATGCCTATTTTTAAGTCTGAATGTGTTTAAAACAAATTTGCCACACTGTTCTCATATTACTCTCCCATCCAGCCTCTTGAGATTTTTTACACCAATTAAAAAATAAATTTGCTGCCTCTGCTTCAATATACAACATCATGTATCACCAAACCCTGGTGCAAAACATGCCCTGATGCTCACACAGAATGCATATTACTTTTGGGGGGTATTTTAGTGTGAAATAATAATAACTTCTTTCAAATACAGTTCATTTTAATCACCTACTTCATTTTTTTTCCCAGGTTTTACTCATTTCTTCCAGGAGCTGCCTATTTGCTTGGGTTTTCCCAAAGGCAACAGCTTGGTCCCTCCCATCAGGCAACCTTGGTTATGGCTTTGACATCCCCAAGAACCTGTGATGTTGTCTTTAAGTTGCCAGAGGTAACAATTTCCACCATCTTTTATACTGAAGCAGTCAATACCTAGGAAATGGCTGATTAAGGGTTTTTTAACCTGCTGATTAAAAAAAAAAAAAAGCACAAAACAATCAAAACTACAAAGAAGCTGCCTTCAGAAGACATTATATTCATGCAGCTGGTTTTACTCTGAAAATATCTTACAACGTATTTGTCTTTCTCATGTAGCATACTTGCATATGAAATAAGAAACAGGTTAGAAAACAATCATCATGATTGATAGCAAGTTAAAAAATAACTTATTGAAAAGCCCACTCCTCCCCAAATCTTTAGAAAGACGACAGGTTTTCCTGTGTTCTGGAAAAGACAATAAAACCAGGCTGTTGAGACAGCCAAGCAGCAGCACTTGATGTAGAGGCAGAAAGAATGTGTACATCTCAGGTGAGCAAACTGTTCAGCCTGAGAACAAATGTGATATACATCTACCCAAAAAGCTGCAAATTGGTGATTATCCAAATTCATTTCTAGCACTGCTGTTCCACAGGCTGCAGATGTGTCACATTGTAGAACCATTTCATGCTGTAGACAGAGGACTTGAATTCTTTTTCACTCTGACCAAAATCCAAATGCTAATGTAGGTATCAGTCCGCACAGTTCTCTTGGAAAATTAGAAGAAAATGCTGCCTCTATACTGTACTTTGCATTTCCATTTATGTTTGTTTCCTGCCTGATTTTCAGCTCACAATTTACGACACAGCCATCAGTCTCCCCCTGCCCGTCCCTTCCCATCCGCGTACACCCGTCTCAACATCACCATCCTCTGACTGGAAGGTCTTTTCCCAAGCAACACTTTCACTCATTGAAAGTCTTAAAGGTCAGCAAGTAACTATCTGCACAGACATTGGTTGACTTTGTAAATTTTGTAAACATGATTTACACTTCTGATGTAATTTTTTTTTCTTATTTATTCACTTAAAAATCAGTTGAACACCAGATAGAAACAAAGTATCTCTACAAAAATCTGTGAGGCTGTAAAGATGTAAAGAAATGGAGACATACTAGGAAGATTAAACATTCAGTTCCATGCCAAATAATACTTTCAAATACATCCATTCCCAAATGCATCCATTTCAGCTTCACTGCAAAAATTGCTTGTGAATAAAATACAATACAAAATTTGTGAGAGGAACATCTAAGTGACCTGATTTGGGGGGCTCTGCTTGATTAACACTGTTATGTTGAAGCTGAAACAGCTACAAAAATGTACTCATTAATTTCAAATCCTGCACTTTGGGTTTGAAGGGATTATTGTTTGATTAATGCTGTATTAACAGCTAATCACATTATACTTACTTAGGGTAAGTTTTAAAATGAAAAGCTTTATGTAATCCTGCAATAAGGAGTCACATTTTGCTTGGAATCAGTGGGATAATATCATAACATGCATATTTATAAGGTGTCCTTGTCCATAGCAAGGGGATTGGAGCTGGATGATCTTTAAGGTTCCTTCTAACCCGAGCTATTCTATGATTCTATGGTATTTCATAGGTAAACACCAAAACTAATCTGTATTAACTACAATTGTTGCAAAATAATTTCTAATCAGAGCTGGTAGGATTTCCAACAAAATGCCATTACAATGAAAAAGAGAAAAGTGTTGTGTGGTATTTTTTCCTTCCCAGCTTCTAACTACTTCTAATCCTGGTCATGACTCCATAAAGGTATCTGCATTTCAGTAAACTTTCTCTAGTGGTAACGATATGTGAATTATTATCAACCCTTGTGAAGTTCTTTTGGCTACAACAAAGTTAGCAAAGCCAAAATTCCACAAACTGAGAGGTGCACCAGCACCAGCTGTGAACACAATTCATCTCACACAATGCCTGGATCACAGAGGTGTTGTCCTGCTGCCTGGGGACTGGCAAAATTTTACTTTTGAATTACTACAAATCTACAATTTCATCTGACAGAATTAATTCATTTCTACATTGGAACATGCAAAACCAGAAGATTTCTTTTCTTTTAATTACAAAACTAAAATAAAGTAACTGTCTTATATAAATTATAAAATGCTTACTTTTTACTGGGTTTTTTTCAGGTCATTGTACAGTTTTCCAAAATAAGATCACAACCTTCAATGGCGTTAAATTTAACTATTCAATGCCTGCAAACTGCTACCATGTCTTGGTGCAGGACTGTAGTCCAGAGCTTAAATTCCTGGTGATGGTGAAAAGACTTGAAGAGTCTGCTGATCTTACAGAAGTAAATGTCAGAGTTGCCAGCCAGTAAGTAATTGAAAACTTAATAAAAAATAGATGCCAAGCTGAATATGCTATAAATGAAGATCAAATTGGTAGGGAAGACTGGCACTAGCATTAGACTCATGTAGAAAGTACTGATGTCAATGGGAAGATATCTAGGAGTGTCACTGGGATTTGGGACTTTGTCTTTTAAAAGTGTTTCTGAAATATATGTGAGGTTCACAGTAACCTCAAGACTTTACTGCCCCAAATTCTTCATTAATTTGTTAGAATTTAACCATCTCATTTCAGTACATAGTGATTAGGCAGACACATAAACTATAAATCCAGAAGGGGCTATTGTAATCATTAGTCTGGCCTTCTACACTAAGCCAATAATTATAACAAATTGGAATCCACACTCATTACAGCGTCGTTGTTCAGAAGTGGACATAGCTAAAAAGGGTATTACTTATCCCAGATTAGAGGCACTCTCTCAGGACATCTCTTAGTTGGTACATAATGTTCTAATCTATTTGAAATTTAAGACACACTTTGTTTCAGCCTGGAGCAATCACCCCTAATTTGTATGGGATTATGCATACTAAAATTGTAGTGAGTGTTCTTGAAAGCACATAAATACACTTTGATCTGTAAGGTTCCATTACAAGTAATTATTTATTTCTGAAAAATGTGTGCCTAACTGTGCCATAGTGTTAGAGAAACAGAGAGAATCTGGTATTCCCTGCACCTGTTTTGTGGAAGAACACAAGGATGCTTGTTTTATAGACTGTATCTTTTGTGATAAAGACATTCCTCATCACTGAATCATTCCTGATTGTTTCATACAATTGTATGGATGTGCTTTTGATCTGCTTAAGCTTCATATTTCTTCTATTAGAGCAAACACTGCTCTGAAGAAAATACTACAATACACAGACTGTTCAGGCTGTAAGAGAACTGCCTTAGGGAACCCAATCTTCCTTTGAAATGTAAAACACCTTCAATTTACGTGAAGGTAATAACAATTAGGTTGTTCTGCAGCAAGGCTCCTGTAGCCTGGTGTCTTCCTGCCTGAGCAGTGGCCACGAGCAGCCACTCAGAGGGCAGCCAGAGGAAGGTGTACTGGGAGCACTCCTGCTGGCACACTGTCCTGAGCCCCCTCAGGCTTCCCCCTAAAGGGCAGAAGGTGATTCATGCCAGGATGATATGAGCATCCTGCAGTGATGGTTCTGCCAGAACAGGAAAATATAAACTGAGTAGGGCAAAAGAGAAGCATTTGTTTACACTAATTTCCTTTATTTAAAGTGAGGTTGACATGTATGTTTCCAATGGACTCATCCAGTTGAAGATTAATGGTGTCCAAGCCCCAAAAGATTTTCCATACACATCTAATTCTGGTAAGAGACTCATCTTTAGATTTTGTTTAATCTTTCCTGATCTTTTGAAGAAGGAGAGGACATCATCCTGCAGATACCTCACAAGATAAAGATCATCCTAATTTGAGAAAGAGTTAGGAGATTTTAACATACCTCCATGCAAGCTTTTCTCATGGGAGGCAAGAAAGATGAGCAAAGAAAGAGATGCTGATCCTGTGCATCTTCGCACAGACGAAAAATGCAGGTCTGTGGTGTTTTTCTGATTCCAGAGACCCACAGAACAAGAATTGAGATGACCCCTGTCACTCCTGTGAGTGGCTTCAGCTTTTCCCAGGGCAGGAAGCAGTAGTATTTTACTTCCCACCATCTCTTTTGAGATTCTTTAGAGTGTGCATTATATCCCCAAGAACTTAACAAATGGTTCAGGGTGGACTCTAAAACAGTAACTTCATTTTAGAAAAGATCACATATTTTTCTTTTCTGTTGCAGCTGCAAGCATGCTGATCAGCAGTGGAAAGAAAGAACTGACACTAAAAGCCCCGGATTATGGCTTAGATAAACTATTCTATGATGGATATAGACTTGAGGTAATTTTTAAGTTACTTTCAGTGGGTTTAGTTTTAAAAGAAAAGCATTTACATGCAACTTTTCTGTATTTCCACAAAGATTCAAGTTGCTTTCTGGATGGCTGGAAAAACATGTGGCATTTGTGGAAAATATGATGCTGAGATAGAAAGAGAATATCAAACGCCCAGTGGATATTTAGCTAAAGATGCTGTGAGTTTTGGTCACTCTTGGATCATCTCAGAAGACCCGTGTGCTGGAGGTACTAAGATTCCAACATATATTAATATAATTGCCTTCAACTAAATAATCAATCAATCACATGAATAGTTGGTTTATATTAATTCTAGCACAGTCATCTCATTTTTTGCTATTTTTGTGATTAGTGGCCACAGACTAAAAGAAGAAAAAAAAAATCTGTTTTTCCTGAGTTTGGTAGTTCACCACAAGTTCTAGTTTTGTTGGGTTTTTATATCAACATCTTATGCATTGTGTAGTTACCTGGAGTTTGTGTGTTCAACTTAAAACTCCCTAAGTTGATAACTTAGTATGAAAAGGAGGAAGTTTGGCTGTTGACAAAAGTAATTTTATGTCATCTTTAGTAGTTTCATTCTTTATTTTCATTCTGTTATTTCCAGGCTTTTAGTTTAGATTTAAAAAATCATATCTAGCCCTGACTATCAAACTAGATGGCATTTGAGGTGGGAAAAACTTGTTTTAATTTTCTGAAGATTAACACAATCTGAAAACTTCAGCCTGGGAATGACTAATCGTTCTTGCCATCCAGGTGCTACATAAAAACATGAATGTGTTGGTTACATTAGGGTGCACTACACATTTTGTGTGGAACACAACCCTCTGGGCATGTGTTGGCCTTTCTGTAATGTTTTCTTAGATCAAGCTGCCCTGGGGTGGCTGGATCATAGACTTAAACACTAAGCTACTCAGCCATGGCAAGGCAGGTGTGATGCTGCCCACAGTACAGAAGAGGATGTATAGATGTCTAGGAGCCACTGCTGCCCCAAAACGAAGTGCTGTCTTAGTTTAAGTAAAGTTGAGTGTCAGCTGACCAAGGATTTCACATGTATCTTTTCGAATTTGGACATCAGTGTTCCACCTAGATCCCACCTCCATCCTTGCAGCTGTGCTCCGTGTGCCTCATTTTCTCACAGCCTGAGCCTTTGACAAAAAATTGATTCACTTCAACCAGATTAACTTCATCTAGCTATGTCACGCTGTTCATCCATTGGTCTTAGTGTTTGCCAATTCTACAAATTAAGTCTAGAAAGCTATTTATCTAAACTCTGTGCATGCTTTAAGAGAGTTCATGTTTTGTAGCTTGTAAGCTGCAGCGCAAACTCGTCAAAAGTGAGAAGCCAGTTTCATTTGAGAAGACAGCAGCAAAATGCTTCTCCGTGGAGCCAGTCCTTCGCTGTGTGAAAGGCTGTTCAGCAACCCAGACTGTTTCTGTGTCTGTGGGCTTCCACTGCGTTCCAGCCGGTGAGTCTGGTGACGCTGTGCACAGCACGATGTGTGGCTGGGGTTCTGTGAAAAGCCGTGAGGCACACCGCACCAACGCAGGAGCGCCCCGATTTATAACCAACCCTGCTCCCCTTTCTCCTTTAGACTCCGCTCTCAGCCTGGACGGGCAGCCTAGGCTGGACCAGAAATCTGAGGACGCCGTGAGCTCCGTGTCCGCTGACACAGCGTGTTCCTGCCAGCAGCAGGCGTGCCCGGCCTGAGCCCCGGCTCCGGCTCGGCTCAGCCCGGCCGCCCGCGGGCTCGGCTGCCTCGGGCGGCGG
>VYZP01051384.1:23929-38973 GCA_013400635.1 Hypocryptadius cinnamomeus | reverse complement strand
CGCTTTTTTTTTTTTTTTTTTTTTTAAGAAAGGATAGAAAGCAAACTTCAAGCATTCCAATTTCTTTGGCTTTTTTACACTGGTCACTGTTCAGATTTCATGTGACAAGCCCAGGCACGGATGTTGAAAAAGGCAAATTTTATCTTCCCCCTCTGCTAAAGGGCATTTGTTGCTTCCTGTGGGTTTCTAAGGGCAATTTTCCAGTGTGACTGTCAGAACCCATCCCCAAACAGGGCAGAGCTGCTGCTTCTTGCAGGAAATGAAATTCTGATTTGTTTTCTTTGTTGCTGTTGCATCGTGTGCTCATCCCCAGCCCACACTCCCCTGCAGCATCCTGCCCACACCTTGCAGCAGGTGGAACACGGCTCCACCCCAGTTAAAGCCACCAAAACCCAAAATTCCAGCGGTGTTGCAGTCCCACAGGTGATGCTGACGCTGCCACCAAAGCTGTGGTGGCTCCTGGTCTGTGCTGCTCCTTCACCCTCTGCTCATTCCACCCATCTCTGCTTGCAGTGCCAGCATTGATTGGTCCTGAAAATTAAATAAGGCCCAGAACTCCTCCAGGAACACAGGATCATGGAATATCCTGAGGAAATAAGGATTTGGGGCAGGGGAGAGAGGTTCCCAGTGGAGCTAACTATTTCTCTTTAATACATTTAAATCTATAAAATGGTCCCTTCTGCAAGGGACCCACAGGATCATCAATCCCACCCTGTCCCTGCCCAGAGCCCACCAACCCCACCCTGGGCATCCCTGGCAGCGCTGGCCAAAGGCTCCTGGAGCTCTGGCAGCCTCGGGGCCGTGCCCATTCCCTGGGCAGCCTGGGCAGTGCCAGCAGCCTCTGGGGAAGAACCTTTCCCTAAAACCCAACCTAAATCTCCCCAGGCCCAGCTCCTGTCAGGTCCCAGAGCAGAGCTGGGCTCTGGCCCTCAGGAGGAGCTGCAGCCCCCGGTGGGTCTCCCTGAGCCCCCTCTGCTCCAGCTGGACACTCCAAGGTCCCTCAGCTGCTCCTTGTTTGGCTCCTCCAGACCCTTCCCCACCTTCGTGGCCTCTCCAAGAGCTCTCCCTGTGTGTTACACGCTCGTGTGCCCACACCTGCCCGGGAGTGACGGCACAGATCCCCCCACGGGCTGCAGCCCCAGGGCACCCCCACAGGGGCTCTGGGCTCTGTGTCGCTCCCTCTCCCGGAGCTGCCGGCACGGGCAGAGCTGCAGACAGACGAACGGCGCCATCGCCATGGAAATGCTCGCAGCCAGCCCGACACCGCTGGCACCCGCATGCCCTGACTCTCCTGCATCCCTGTGCCAGCCGCCAGGGATGTGGGAATGTGTCAGCACCCCCGGTGAGGGCACCTGGGCAGGGCTTGGGGTGAGGGGCTGGGGCAGCAAAGATGGCAAATGCCATCTTTGAGGGGGATTGTGGCGCTGCGGGGACACCCCCGCTGCCCGTCCTGTCCCCTGCCCGGGGGTTTGGTGTGGCTGCTCCTAAATGGTGAGGAGACAAGGTGTGGGCTCCCTGGGCTCATTTTACAGGGGCTGGTGGTGCCAAGGGAAAGGTGCCAGCGTTGCCAGCTGCTGCAGCGTTGTCAGGGGTTAATGCTGGGCTTTGCTGCCCCGGGAGCGGGAGGCAGGCGTTGGGAACCTCCTGTTTTCTCTGGGATTGCCATGAGAACCGGGGAACGGGGCACCTCAGGCAGGCATCAGCCAAAGAAGTGGTGCTGGGAATTGCTGATTGTGTAGGATCCTCCAGTTTGGGACAGGGAGGGAACTGGGCGGATTCCGCTGCCCCAAACGCAGCGAAGGAGTTGCTGCTACTCCCTGAGTTCTTCTGCTGAGAAAAGCACGAGTTGTTCTGCCTGGTAGCCTTGGAACCTTTTATTACACAACACAGAGGGTTCCACATCCCATAAAGCAATGCCACAGGTCATTGTTTCACTTTTTGTATCTCATTTTGACATGGGAATGACTAAAATATTCTCTTTTTTTTGGTGTATCAGCACTCACACCATCTCTGCAAGGGGCTCTCTGACTTCCTGTCTCACTGCAACTGTTGCTGTATTTTCCACAAGTTGTTTGCCAGATTTATTTGCTGCAAGAATGGTTCTGTGTTTTACCTAATCTAAAATTTGGGAGATAAATCCCCACACTTTGCTGATACAACACACAAACTTCCATTCTGCTTCACCTCACTTTTGGTGGCATCCAGACCATAATTGCCCTGCACTCCTTGCAAGTGCCAGTGTCAGGTTGATCAGCTTCCACTAAAAAAAATTGGTTGGATGTTTTCCAGACATTGTAGCCACTGCAACAAGTCAGGGAAATCTGTATTTTAACAGGATGCACTGCTGAGGATCATCGTGGTACCTCATAAAGGGAATTATAGCAGCAAGAATATCCTGCAAGGGACACTCAGGATCATCCTGCCCTGCACAGACACCCCAAAAATCCCAGCCTGGTGCCTGCTGAGGGACAGTCTCCTGCCATTGTCCCTTGCTGGGCAGTGGAGTGGGAGTGTTGGGACACAAGGACACACAAGGACACGCCTGGCAGAGCTGGGCTTTGCTGCCAGGCTGGGCCTGCCCTGACTCGCTTCACTTGGTAAGCCAGGCTCAGCACCCCCTGCTCCTGCCAGGCCTGCTGGGCTGGGAAATTGGGTGTGAAATGGCACAGCAGGGCCAGCAGGGCTGCAAATGGAAAGGGAATCCTGATTTTCTTGGAAGTTAAGAAGTGAGAGGTTATGGACATGGGTTAGTGTCAATAAGAAATGATGTTGGCAATTGTTTTAATCTGTGGGAATTTTACAATCAAGGAATGGTTTGGGTTGGAAGAACCTCAAAGTCCACCCAGTGCTACCCCTGCCATGGCAGGGACACCTTCCACTGTCCCAGGCTGCTCCCAGCCCCAGTGTCCAACCTGGCCTTGGGCACTGCCAGGGATCCAGGGGCAGCCCCAGCTGCTCTGGGAATTCCATCCCAGCCCCTGCCCACCCTGCCAGGGAACAATTCCTCATTCCCCAGATCCCATCAAATCCTACTTTGAAGCTATTCCCTGTCCCTCCAGGCCTTGTCCCCAGTCCCTCTGCAGCTCTCCTGGAGCCCCTTCAGGCCCTGGCAGGGGCTCTGAGCTCTCCCATGTTGGCTGTATAATTTTGGGTTTGGTTTTTTTTGAGGTTGAGATCCTGAGAGAGGTTTCTGAGTTTTTATTTGAAGTGGGGCAGGAAGAGCTGAGCCTCTGGCCCTGGCACAGGGTGCCCAGAGCAGCTGGGGCTGCCCCTGGATCCCTGGCAGTGCCCAAGGCCAGGTTGGACACTGGGGCTGGAGCAGCCTGGCACAGTGGAAGGTGTCCCTGCCATGGCAGGGGTGGCACTGGGTGGGATTTAAGATCCTCCCAACCCAAATTGTTCTGTGATTCCCTGATGTTGATTTTTATCCACTCAGATTTTCCTGCCTGCAGAGTTTTCCTCCAAGGCCTTTCCTTTGTTACTTCCCAGTGAATAAAAACTCCAGGCTGAGCTGGAGCTTTCTCCCCATTCCAGATGAGCCAGAGCTGTTTCCTGCACTGCCCTGAAGAAACTTCCTGCAAATTCCTGGAAAAGCTCAGGTGCCGTCAGGGCACTGAGGCTGGTGATGCCCCTCTGGAGGAGCTGCAGATCCTGGTGAGCTCTGACCTCAGTCCTGAACCCCAAAACCCCCAAATCTTTCACATCTGGGGGGGTTCAGCAAAATCGCCTGGCTTTTACTTTCACTTTGGATGCCTGGCTGGGTGAGGGGGTTGAAGCACTACCAAAAAGATATTTTACTACTGAATTCCCATCCAGGCAGGAACACAAATTACCAGAAATTCTGGAATGGTTTGAGAAAAACTGTGATTAAATTCTTCAAACTGCCTGAATTCCCAGGTGATTTAATGGCCCAGGTCGATGATATCAGTGACATCCAACACCTGTGAGCTCCTGATCTTTTAAGCAGAGTAACTTTGCACAAATGTTAATTGGAGGAATTAACACCTGCATTAATCACCAGCACAAACTGAGTTTGAGGCTTCTGATGATATTCTGTGGCATCTGCTGCAGGTTGAACGTGCAGGAATAAGGGGATTATCCAAAAGAATTGAAATTATTCACATTGCACCAGACAGTTTCCTTAATATTTTGTTGGAAGGACTAAATTCCTTTGGAGTGTGACTCCAATGAGCTCTGTCCACTGACTTGGGGAAAAACTTGGGGAAAATCTGTTTGTCACTTTAAATTTTAAATTTTGAGTTGTCTCCACGTAATAAAGAAACCAAGAGTAACAGCAAGGCCTTTTGTTGCCCCCTGGATGATTTTTCTCTGCCTGGCTACAAAAAAGGAGGTGCTTGATGAATCCACTTTGTGTCATTCCAAGAGAGAATTCCTGAATTTTCTGAAATCAATGATGTGGGATCTACAACTCTTCTCCAGGTGGGCGATGCTGGGTGGACTGGATAATCCTGAAGGTCTCTTCCAACTTTGTGTTTCCAGGATTTCTCATTTATTATTTCCAACATCTCTACACTGACCTTCAGAGGTTTCTTTTGTTTTTTTTTCCTGGGGATTTCTTGGACAAAACCCCTTGAGCGTGTTCTGGATCATGGAAACTTTAAAAGGAATTGTTCTTCAAATGGAAATCCAAACATTTCCTGTTCCATCAGAAGTCCTGCTGAGGGAATGAACTCTTGGAAGCACCAGGCTCACTGTGTCTGGAGCACAGAGGGACCTGCAGGTGGGCAGCAGCTCCATGAGAGCTGGAGCAAAGTCACAGCTCCAGATAGATTTTCTGAGACCTGAAAATGGTGAAGAGATGCCTGAAATCTGCATTTTCTGCCCAGACACACTTTTTGAATGTGAAAAGAATTTTTGAATGGAAAAAAAGAATGAATGTCCAGGAAAGCCTGCTGCAGAAATTGTCTCTGTAAAAAAAAGGAGAGACAGAGCCTGGCTGAACATTCACCACTTCAATAAACTGGAATTTGGGAAGAGCCACCATGATCAGGGAAGCAGAAGACGGGTGGGCTCCACTGGAACAGGGGAGAAATAATTTTTCTTGATTATTTTTTTTGCTTTTCTCATGTATTTCCCAGATTCTGAGCATTTCTGCTGGATATCAGCACTATGAACAGCACATGTGATTTTCATGTGATTTCTAAGGGTGAAGGGATCAAACCTCCTCACTTCTCTAAATTAATCTGGGTTAGGGATTCCTTGGCAAAAATGTAGGTTTAAACTTGATTAAATTGGATCAGTTGATTCATGATATTCTATTTGCACAACACAATTTATGAGCAGCAAATTGCTGCCCAGAGAAGAGGACAAACAGCTGGAAAAGCAGAGAGAGGCTTCTGGGGGAGGCAACATTTTAATTGCACGGAATTCCGTTATCACATCCCCAGCATGGGGAGGATTGCTCAGCACGACCTCAGAACCCTCTGGAAGGAGCTGAAGTGGCAACTCAGCCAATTTCCCAGAATTAGAAAATCCCTGAATCTCTGAGGCTGGCAAAGCCCTCCCAGCCCATGGAGTGCCAGCTGTGCCCCATGGCCACCTTGTGCCCAGCCCAGAGCACTCAGTGCCACCTCCAGGGGACACCTGCAGGGATGGGCACTGCAAAGCTCCCTGGGCAGCCCCTGCCAAGGCCTGAGCACCCTTTCCATGGGCAAATTCCTGCTGCTGTCCACCCTGAGCCTGCCCTGGCCCAGCCTGAGGCCGTTCCCTCTGCTCCTGTCCCTGTTCCCTGGCAGCAGAGCCCGACCCCCCCGGCTGTCCCCTCCTGGCAGGGACTTGTGCAGAGCCACAAGGTCCCCCCTGAGCCTCCTTTGCTCCAGCCTCAGCCCCTTCCCAGCTCTTTGTACCTCTGCTGCTTCTCATTTCCTTGCCTTGGCTCTGTTGCCTCCTAAATGTCTGCAGAGGGATCCAACCAAAGCCATCCCTCAGGTTCCTGACAGAACCTCTCGTCCCCTGGCAGAGCAGCAGTGCCAGTCCCTGGTTGTCTCCCAGGTGATGGGATTGCAGGCTGCTCTTGCCAGAAATGCAAAGGATGCAGCCTGCCTTGATTTATTTATTTATTTCTCAATCTTTATTTATTTATTTTTGCACAAGACACCGACACAGCTTAACATCCTTTTTCTCACCTGCGGCAGGAAACCACTGAAGCAGAAATTCAGCCTTCTGGCACCGTCTGTGTCTGTTTGCAGTCATTGAAGACACAAAGAGACCTCAAGAAATTATCTGGGACTCGGAAACCTTTCAATGTTTGCATCTTAGAACTGATTTTTCTATTTTTTTTCCTGTTTTGAGGTTGCTGGAAAGAACTTCCTGGGAGCTGAGAGATGCTTCACCCATGGACAGCACCCTCGGGATGTCTCCAGCTCCAGATGTCACCTGACCCTTTCAAATCCATTTCTGCAGCTTTTTAGGTACATTTTCCTCAAAGCTTCTTCCCTCGGGGCTTCCCCAACACTCCAATAATCTGTGGTGCTTTTCCCAGCTGCACTTAATGCCCTCAACGCCCTCCAAGGCTTCCTTAACTCCCTGACTGGGAAGTTTTCCCTTAAATCCAGCAGAAACTGTAATTCTGGATATTGTTTAAGCTCCCTACTCCCCTCCAAGCATTGAGAGTTTCCTGCTGCCTTCTACCTGTTACATATTTCAAGACTCTTATCATGTTTCTTCTCTGTCCTATTTTCTCTAGATTAAAACAACCAAACACAGATCTTTGAGATTTTCCTCCAGGGTCAGCTTTTTTACAGACTTTCAGCACCTTTTTGTGCTCTCAGGACTTTCCCTAATTGGCCTCGTGAGGAAGTTGGAGACCACACTGGGTTTTCTCCAGTTCAGTGACCAGAGTGAATAATTCATTTTTCACTTTCAGGCCTCCCCAGGGCTGAGTGGGAGTGCAGAAATTATTCCACACATCCCAACCAGCCTGTTTAGACATTTCAGGACAATCCTTGCTTTCCCACACTGTTTTTGATTTCCAGGGAGCTTAAGCTCTTCCAAAATCCCCACAGGTTTTTGTCCAGGTTTTTTGCCTTGTTGGCTCCTTCCACTGGGGGGTTTATTCTTATCTAAAACTGAGTTTATACTTGCACTGAATCCTGCTGTTTTTACACCATATCTTCAAGGATCAAGATGTTAATCCTGGAAAAACTTTCCACTCAATCCTTCATCCTCCAAAACACAAGGAAAACAGGGAATGGCCCAAACCCCAGGCAGGGCATCTGCAAAAAAATGTTTTCTATCATTTTTCCACACCAACAACAATCCCTCTTGGAGGGTTTTTGGTGTTTCAAACAGCTGAGTCCACCTTACAATGGTTTCATTTTAGTTCCCTCAGTGGAGGCTGTGCTGAAAGCCTTGCTCCAGTCAAGATATGCAGTATCTATTGTCCATAAGAGCTGCTACTTGTCAGGGGAGGAAGTGAGCCTGGCTGGGCAGGATTTGTTCCTGGCAAATCATTCTTGGCCTCCACTTATCATTTCATTATTTCCCATGCACAAAAGAAAACTTTGTTTCATTATTTGTTTCCAGAAATTTCCAGGAATTCAAGTTGGGCTGTTTTCTCCTCTGACATTCCCCAAGCTGGTTTTTTTACTCAGGTGACTGCAGCGCCTGTCCCTGCTCTTCCCTTTTCCAGGTGTGGGGAGGGATTCCTTGGGGATTCCTCTAGGATTCAGCCAGTCCTCCACGTCCTCTGAGCTGGATTCTGCCAGGTCTGGCTGACTGGAAAAACCCCAACTTGCTGAAATGTTCTGCTCTGTTCTCTCTGTTCTTCGTGGTTACTCAATGGACCATTGTTCATTCTCCTTGCTGAGGGGTGAGGAGAAAAAGCCATCAATCACTTTGGCATTCCCTGTGTCACCTCTTCCCATCCTGGAGGAAGAGCACATCTGTTTTTCACAGTTTTCTTGCTCTAACTCTTAAAGGACAACCACACCTACCTGGAATTTTCTCTTCCCTTTGCTAATTACTTTGATTTTATTAATTTTCGCTCTTACAGGCTCCTGCTTTTATTGCTGTTCCCAGTTTGCTAGAGTGTCTGCTCACACTAGAGGGTTAACAAGCCACTGATTGGGATTTAATTGAGTTGTGGCCAGAGGATGGGACACAGGAACCAAAGATGTGCCTCTGGTGGCTCTGCAGCTTCTGCCAGTCTCCCTCTGCCTGCTCGTGCATTTAGAGCTGTTCCCTCATCAGGGAACAATGGAATGGTTTGGGTTGGAGGGATCCCCAAGCTCATCCAGCCCCATGTCATGGACAGGGAACCTTCCACGAGGTTCCACACCTAACCTGGCCTTGGGCACTGCCAGGGATCCAGGGGCAGCTCCAGCTGCTCTGGGCACCCTGTGCCAGGGCCTGCCCACCCTGCCAGGGAACAATTCCTGCCCAAAATCCCATCGAATCTCATTTTGTATCTCTCTAATCTTATATTGTATTCCACATAAACTACACTTTGTTACAGTTACTTTTGGACTCCATCACTGGCCAGCCTCTCTGCCAGTTTAAAGCTTTTCTTAGCTGAGCCGTTTCTCCCTCTTTTTTTCCCCAGGCTCTCCAGGCACTCAGCATTCGGGATAACTCAGCTGAGCTCCGCTGGTGACTGCACCTCCCAAACCACACCTTAATCCCCTGGGTGCCAGAGCTTTCTCTGGAAGGACTGGGCCCTCCCAGAGCCCCACATCCCTCCACAGTCATTCCCACCACCACCCAGCTGTGTTTCTCAGAATCCCAAAATCCCTGGGGCTGGCAAAGCCCTCCCAGCCCATGGAGTGCCAGCTGTGCCCCATGCCCACCTTGTGCCCAGCCCAGAGCACTCAGTGCCACCTCCAGGGGACACCTGCAGGGATGGGCACTGCAAAGCTCCCTGGGCAGCCCCTGCCAAGGCCTGAGCACCCTTTCCATGGGCAAATTCCTGCTGCTGTCCAAGCTGAGCCTGCCCTGGCCCAGCCTGAGGCCGTTCCCTCTGCTCCTGTCCCTGTTCCCTGGCAGCAGAGTCCAGCCCCACTGTCTGTGTCCTCCTGTCAGGAATTTTGGAGACTCCTGGTTCCACCTGGCAGAGCCATTAACACTCAGGAGAAGGGTGAGAGGGGCAGGAGAGTCACAACAACTTTCCCAGCCATACTGGGTTTAGGTTTTTTTTGGGCAGGACACTTCTGGGATATCAGGATAAACAGGAGGAAGATGCCCCTTCTTCCCCTTTCCATGGAAAAGAACCATCAGCCATAAACAGGTTTTGTTTCCTCCTGGGTGTGATGGGTTTGGGATGGGCTGGAATTACCTGCAGTTGAAGGTTCTTTAGATTCTGGTTCCTGACTTTGAGACAGTGAAGAGTTCAAGTGAATATTTCAAGAAGTTGCTGCGTTCCTCATTCAGAGCACTTCACATGTGTAGCACCAATTGAATTTATTCCATCTGGGATCATTCAGCACTTCTGCAAATGAGACCACAAAATGTCAATTCAGACACTCAGAAACTGGGAGGGTGAAATTCATGGCCACCTGCAAGAAGTGTGGTTTAACTGACTCGTGCAGCCCCACCCAAGTAAGGAAGGAGGGGTTCAATCCCTTCCTAAGGCACATCCCAGCTGGTTTGAACCCAAGAGCTCATCTTTTTCCACATAATCCCCTGCAAATTCACTGCTCATCTTCTGTATGCAGAAACAAATGTGGAAAAACTTCTGGAGACAGCAGCCTCCTCCACTATGTCATCCTGACACAGCTCCAGAGTGGCTCCACCCTGAAAAATAAATGTGGCACAGAGCCCATGGAAAAGAAAAGTGGGCAATTATCTACTTTGCATATGCAGATGCAAAGGAGAGGAAGGAGAAATAACGCTCCTCATTATGTGGTATTGATTTTGCAACCTAGTCCTCATTTAAAGCAGATTGGATGTGTGCAATTATGCAGCTTTTTAAAAGTAAACAGCGAAAAGAATCTGAACTCCTTCCATCGTGTGCAAGCATCACATTGAGGCAGATGGACACGGAGCTGCTGGAGCAATTCCAGAGGAGGCACCAGGGTGAGCAGAGGGATGGAGGAAAGGCTGGGAGAGCTGGGATTGTTCACCTGGAGAGGAGAAGCTTTGGGGTGACCAAAGGGAAATGCCTGAAGGGAGGCCACAAGAGAGATCCCAGATCCATGGAATGTTTGGGTTGAAGGGACCTCAAAGCCCACCCAGTGCCACCCCTGCCATGGCAGGGACACCTTCCACTGTGCCAGGCTGCTCCCAGCCCCAGTGTCCAACCTGGCCTTGGGCACTGCCAGGGATCCAGGGGCAGCCCCAGCTGCTCTGGGCACCCTGTGCCAGGGCCTGCCCACCCTGCCAGGGAACAATTCCTCATTCCCAAGATCCCATCCAGCCCTGCCCTCTGGCACTGGGAGCCATTCCCTGGGTGCTGTCCCTGCATCCCCTGGAAATTGTCTCTCTCCAGGTTTCCTGGGGCTCCTTCAGGCCCTGCAAGGCCACCCTGAGCTCAGCCCAAAGCTTCTCCTGTGCAGGTGAACAATGCCAGCTGTGCCAGCCTTTCCTGCCAGCAGAGCTGCTCCAGCCCTCTGCTCATCCTGGAGCCTCCTCTGGACACACAAATCCATGATTCTTCTGTTCTCTTTTAGCTCATTCATCTTCCCATCTTTCCCTGTCCTCATCTTCCTCAAATCTAGCCTTTCTTCATCCCAGTCTTTTTCCATCTCTTCTCCTCCCTTTCCTTTTCTCCTCTCTTTTACATCCTCTCATTAGATCCTAGTATTAAATCCTAAACCCACCTGAAATGTGTGGTGTTTATGGACAAACCTCCTGAAGTGAGGAAACAGCAGGGAGAACAGGCCTGCACCTGTCCTACACCCCTGCCCATAACCAGGCAAAACCTCACCCAGCAGGGCAATTCCTCTTTCCACAGGCAATTCCTGCTTCCTTCCAGCACCTCCAAATATCTCTCCTGACCTGGGGCTGGAGGTAAACAACATCCCAGTCCTAAACCTGTGATAAATTTTGATTTTATTTTGATATTGAGCAACGTGTCATAGGTGGAAATTAAAGCTTTTAATCAGAGAATTGGCTTTCTGTGGTGCACAGAGGACTGGTGCAAAATGAGGTTTTGTACAGCCTAGTCAGGAGACTGCTAAAACCAAAAATAGCTATGGTTAGAGAAGTTCTGAATGGTGATTTTTAGCTTCAAAAAGTGCCAATTTTTGTCTTTTATTTTCGCCCTTAACTGCCATGCTGGGTCAGCTTCTTTGTCAGGCGCCTCTGAGATATTGCAGGACATTTTTGCATGGAATCCCAGAATTATTGAGGTTGGAAAAGCCCTCCCAGATGATCGAGTCCAAGCTGTGACCCTGCCAAGGCCTGACCACCCTTTCCATGAGGAAATTGCTCCTGGTGTCCAAGCTGAGCCTCCCCTGGCACAGGCTGAGGACATTTCCCCTTGTCCTGTCCCTGTTCCCTGGGAGCAGAGCCCCACTTTGCTACAAGCCTCAAACATTCCCAACACCTTTCCCAAAGAAAACCTGCACTGGCATATGTACATGGAATGCAGGAGGACATATTTTTATCTGTGCTTTATTACAAAGGGTGATGCATTAAGGGTGGAATTATTCATCCATGCTCTCTGTGCTGCTCTTTGGGATAGGGATGGATGGGATAGACACCAGGATGCAGAGAGGGTGGTTTGCCCAAATTGCAGCATGAAAAAGTAAGGACATTTTTCATGATACTTATTACTTAAATAAACTAAATAAAATCTCTATTAGGGGAGTTTTTATTTCCTTACTCAGTATTCAGGGCATGGTCACCACTCATTGTTCAGACCATCCTCTCTAACCCTGTGCTTTTAAATATTAAATATTACATTTCCTACAGTCTTTGGATGCTTTTGGAGGAAAAACCAAGCCTGTGATATTCAAGGGAGCTCGGACATGGTGGACACCTTAGATGGGTGGTGAAAGATCTGGGGATCATCCTGAGCTTCCATAAAAGGATGGACAGGGCAGGAGAGGGCAGGGCTGGAGGATGTCCAGGGAAGGGAACAGTGCTGGGAAGGGACTGGAAAACTCCTGAGGGAGCTGGGAAAGGGGCTCAGCCTGGAGAAGAGGAGGCTCAGGGGCAACCTCATTGCCCTGCACAACTCCTGACAGGAGGGGCAGGGAAAGGAGGAGAGGAAATGGCCTCAAATGGCACCAGGGGAGGCTCAGGTTGGAGACTGGGAAAGAGAATTTCCCTGGCAGAGTGGTCAGGCCTTGGGATGAGCTGCCCAGGGAGGTTTGGAGTCACTGTCTGTGGGAGGAGTCTGGATGTGGCCTTGGGGACAGAGTTTGGGGTGCTGCTGGTGGCACTGGATGGTGCTGAAGGGCTCTTCCCACATTCCTGATGACTCTGGGATTCTGGGATGCTCCATGAGACGCCCACACGTGTGACAGGCGTAGTCACTACCTGTGTTGCTGATGTGCATGAGAGACCTTCAGGCACTCAGATCTCATCCCAGGGATATCAAACATCCACCTGGGAATGGGCTTATGAGGTCTCAGGATCAAATGTTTCTGCTGGGAGCAAATCCCATCATGGACAAAAACAGACTCAGGCTCAGGCTGATGTTTGGGGAGTCTTGAGACAGCTTTAAATACAGCTGGAGGGGAGGATTCCCAAAAAGGGGGGGAGTTGTCCACATGCAGATGTATATTTAGGGAGATTCCATGTGGAATGGAGTCAGAAGTGAGAGTGAACAGAGACTGTAAATTTATATCCTACTGGGGATCCAATATTGGCATTTGAAAGCAGCACTGGGAGGGTGACAGGGACAGGGATTGAAAGTTTCCTTTTCTTCTGCCAGAGAAATGTTTGAAGGAGGTAGAGCATTGGAAGAACTGGGAATTAGAGCTCTCCCCACTCCTTTCTGCCCCTGGCCAAAATGTGACAGCTCCAAGTGTGACAAAGAGAACATCATGGGTCACCTGTGGCTGCACAAAGAGCACCTGGAGGGCAGGAATGGCTGATGTGGGAATGGCAGGGATACCTGGGCATTCCCACCTCACCTGCATTTCCTCCTGAGCTTGTCAGGCACATGTTCAGAATAAGGAAGAAGCTCAGGCCAGACAAGACTGTATTAGAAAACAAACAGGGAAGCAAAGGAAAGGGAAGCAAACCCAGGGAGAGTTTGCATTGTGAACACCAACAGGCAGTAAATTCTCCCTGTCAGCTGCCTGGCAATTACTGCCTGAGCACGGAGGGGTGGGAGCTTGGGAATACCTGTAAACACTTCTGCACAGGCAATTTGTCTTGTAGCAGTACCCAAAACTGCTCCCAGGACTCACACAGCCCTCGTGCCTGGAGGGCACAGGATGCATTGGGAACCACGGGGAACTCACACCTGCCTGAGATGAGGAAGGCCCACAGCAGTACCGGGGCTGGATGAGCTGCAAGTCCTGCTGAAAAGGGCTGGGAGGAGTTTTCCGCTTCCATTCCTGCCCTCAGCATCCGTGGCATTGACTGTGGCAGCCTCCCTGTGCAGGCAGAGCAGAAGCAAATGTCCCTGGCTATGGAAAGGGCACGGCTGGGGCACCCAGGGGAGGTGTTGAGGCCTCTCTGGGTAGGCTGGGGCTGGGATTCCAGTGATATCTCATTAAAGTTATTTAATTTCGATATGTGCCACTTTCTCTGCTTCCCCTCAGGCATGGTGGGGCTGCTCAATCTGCAATGGGGCTGCAGGATTGAGCAATGAGGACTTCAACAGCTTGGGCAGAAACCTGTCTCTCCCCAAAGCCAGCTTGTTGGGCATCAGTGTGAGGAACAAGTCTGCTGTCCCTCAAGACAAGACAAAAAGTGCTCAAACAAACCCCCAGGCCTCTCCAACACCTTCTTTAGCGGGACTAAGTGGTTCAGCTTCCAGCACAGCCCGGCTGGAGGCTGGCGTCGGATGTGCTGCAGCTGGAGGGATCTGTGCCACTGACCTTGGCGGCTGCACGTGAGCACCACGCCAGGGGCACGTGCCAGGCTGGGAAATGCGTGTCCAGAGCCTCCCTCGCTGGGAGGACTCAGCTTTACCTCCATCCTGCTGCTCCTTGGGCCTCCACACCCCAGCACAGCCACCCGAGAGCCTCTCACCCCATGGTTGCGACTGCGGGTGCTCTGAGGATGGGGAAGGTCCTGGGGATGCTCTGAGGATGGGGAAGGTCCTGAGTATGCTCTGAGAATGGATGGGAAAGGACCTGGGGGTGCCTTTGGAATGGGGAATGTCCTGGCTGTGCATTGGGGAGTTCTGAGGATGGTGAAGTTCTGAGGGTGCTCTGAGGATGGGGAAGGTGCTGGGCCTGCACTGGGGGGCTCTGAGGACGGGGAAGTTCTGGGGGTGCCCTGAAGGACTCTGCAGATGGAGAAGGTTCTGACTGTGCACTGAGGAGTTCTGAGAACGGGCACGTTGCAGGGGCGCAGAAGTGCCCTGAGGATGAGGAAAGTTCTGGAAGGCACCAGGTTGGCCAGGTTCGAAGCAACCTGGCGCGGTGGAAGGCGTCCGTGCCCACGGCAGCAGGTGGAGTGGGATGACTCCGCATGTCCCATCCCACGCGAGCCTTTCAGAGCGCTGGTGACGCCAGCGGGGTGTCCCACACGCATGGGGTGTCCCACACGAGACACGAGCGGGGTGTCCCACGCGCAACACAAGCAGGGTGTCCTGGTGACATGCCCGGGGTGTCCCATACTCCTGGGGTGTCCCACACTCCTGGAGTGTCCAACACGAGCAGGGTGTCCCGGTGATACCCTGGGGTGTCCCACATGAGCAGGGTGTCCCGGTGACACTCCCGGGGTGTCCCACACTCCCAGGGTGTCCTGGTGACATGGGCAGGGTGTCCCATATGAGCAGGGTGTCCCACACTCCCAGGGTGTCCCGGTGACACTCCCAGGGTGTCCCACATGAGCAGGGTGTCCCACACTCCCAGGGTGTCCCGGTGACACTCCCGGGGTGTCCCACACGAGCAGGGTGTCCCGGTGACATGCCCGGCGTGTCCCACACTCCCAGGGTGTCCCACACTCCCAGGGTGTCC
>VYZP01051384.1:0-22525 GCA_013400635.1 Hypocryptadius cinnamomeus | reverse complement strand
GGAGGGGGGGGGGGGGGGGGGGAATGGGGGATGTGTGTGCGTAAAAATAATAATAAAATAGGGCCATCTCCGTGTGGATGGGAGGTTTATTTGGTAAATAACAGCTGATACCGGCCCTTCTCTAGTACCTTCTATAGCCTTTGTTTATCTGCTGCTTTCCAGCTTAATATGCGGTGCTGGTGTTGGAATGTAGCAGCACTTGCTGGGCTGGAGCCCTCCGATCCAGCCCGGCGTGGATACTCTGGGATTTACCCTTCATTCCCACCAGCACCTTTTCCCACCGAGCAGCAGCAGCTCAGCAGCGTGGCCATGGTTTTTTGGGAATTACGGGAGCACGTCTGGTGTGCCGCATGCACTAGTACATTTCCATTCATTTTACATGGACCATCCACATGTCGGGGCTGGCTGTTTTTTTTTTTTTTTAAATATATTTTTCTCCGTGGTTTAGCTGCAGAAGCTGTAGTAGAGACATCTCACCTGGGTCCTCTAGTGGAGAAATGCAGCAACAGGGAGAAAGCCGGGTGACATTGCTGCACCAGCTCACCCGGGCAAAAATACGCTGCTTTTCCACTTGCTTGTCAACATATAATTTTTGTCCGATTTGTTTTGTTCCTTTCTACACCTCTCCCCTTGGGTGGATGAGGCAGAGGTGCTTTTTGTAGCCGTGCTGTTGATGTGGGAGATGCTTTAAGCCGGGCGGGCGCTTGGAATGCAGGGCAGGACAGCAAGCGTAGCAAATCTGCCATAATACTGAGGCAGGAATAAGCTGACTTCTCTGAAAGGATGCCATGGAGTGCTCTCTGCTGGAAAGGCTCTCTGGTTTCTAGGATTTGACCACGGAGATGCAGGGATAAGCTTTTAGCTGTAAGATGCTTCTAATGAACATCAGTGCACTCAGGATTTAACGTCTGCAACCTTTGCCTCTTTGAAGTCGGACTCTCCAGCATGTTCTTTCCACATGGATGTACCTTTAAGGGTTTTTTTTAGCTCTGTGATTATGTCCAAACATTTCAGTTTGTGCTGGTGTTTTTAACCCACCCTTGTTGTAAGTCTAAAATTTAGAGTCTGTCTGTAGGTGCTGCTATTTTTGTGCTGTTTTCAGCACACCACATCTGGGTGCTTTTTCCTTTCCCAATATTTTGCTGCTGCTGCCTTTCTTGTGCCATGAAAACACTTGGAAATATTTTCTCGAGTGGTTTTATGCTCCGTGGTGCTGCTGGATCTTGGCTGAGGGGTTGCTCTAATGACCCCTGTAAGCTGTGCATAATCCTGGCTGTAATACTGAATTAAATGAGGCAAAATGTGAGCATAATAAGCCAGTCTGAAATAGTGGAATAATTCCATAACTCCTTCCTGGAGAAGAATAAATGCCATTGCTTTTCCACACTGCTGACAGCACCTGGGCAGGTGTTCCCTGTCCTGCCCTGTCAGTCCCTCTGTGGTGGCTGCGTGTCCTGGTGCTGTCTGAGCAAGTGCTGACTCTTCTTTTGGTGTCTATGATGTCCTTCCTCACCTGTGGCAGCTCTCCTGTCCTCCAAAAAAACTCCAAACCCTTGTCACTTGGCTTTTCTGTGCTTTAGGGCTTGTCCTGAACTTCTCGGAGCTCTCTGGCAGTTTGGTGCAAACCTCAGCCTGGAGACTTTGCTGTCTCTCTTCAGAGGCAAACTTGGTGCTTCTGTGGGGTTTTCCTCACCCACAACTTTCTTTTAATAGTTCCCTTGGCATTCTCAGGGATCCAGGCAGAATAAGTCCCTCCAGTTCATTTTTGTTACTTTAAGCCCTGTTGCTGCCCAGCCCTGCTCGTGTCCAAGTCAGGGATCCTTTCCTGTTCTTTTCCTGCATGTGGCTTCTGTTTGGGGTCTGTTGGGAGGGTCCCAGGGCAGCACACCCCATCCATCCTGCCTGATGCTCCCCTCAGGCTTGGCAGGCTCCAGAGCCTTTTGAAAATGCAACACCCAAGAGCTTTGGGAATGGGAAAACTTTCACTTTGCACTGGTTCCACTTACCAGCCTTTGTCTCTGGTTGTCTGGATGTACTTTCCACAAAAAGTCAGGATTTTATTCTGAAGTCAAAGCTGAGCAGCTCTTCTCTGTCCTGATTTGTGAGAGGTAATGGACTTGGACTAAAACCAGTGTATTTTTATATACTAAAACACAGGATATTTTATATACTCTGTATATATAGAGAGTTTTTAATCAGCAGAGCCTCCAGTTAGTGACTCTCAGGAAAACAATAATAAAAGCAACCCCAAAATAAATAATTCTCCCTGCTCTGTGGTGTATTTGGAGGGTGAGAGGTTTGTGTTGCTGAGTGTGAGTTTGTGGAGGAGATGCTTTGGGCAGAGCAAGGTGTGAGCACGTGGAGGTGAAATGATTCATTTTTGCCCATTGTGTTGCTTTCCACACTGCAGCATGGAAAGAACAAGTGCTGGGAGGAGCTTGGTGGCAGATTTGTTATCAGCAGTGTCCAGGTGTTTGCAAACCAAACCTTACCTGCCCACAGCAGCCCCAGCCAAGCCCTGCAGCTGTGCTGGAGGGAAAGGTGCAAAATGAAGACACAGCTGTCCATGGCCTGAATTCCCTGTTCATAGCAAAAGCTGAGTTTCTAAGAATTCCTGATTTTCTCCCATCTTTGGCTCTGAGTGGGGGGATTGTGGTGGAGCAGCACCTTCAGCAGGGAAGGGCAGTGAATCCCCAGGAGTGAATCTGCAGGAATTCTCACTGCCTGGAAGAGCAGGGCTCTGCAGGGAGCTCTGAAACTCCCTGGGAAGGAAGTGAGGGAAAGGGAAGGAAGGAGGGAAGAGCTGGAAATGGTTTCCTGCTCTGAGGCTGTTTGTGCAGAGTGACTGTGGGGTGGCAATGCCAGACCTCCAAGGGGACTGGGACACAGATGGGAATCCCACAGTCCTTGAGCTTGGAGAAGACCTCCAGGATGGATCCAGCCTGTGTCTGATCCCCACCTTGTCACCCAGAGCAGAGCACAGGGACACCCGTCCCCAACAGCACCCCTTTGTATCTGGAACTGATGGGCACTTTGTAAATAACTCAGTGTATTTCACTACAAATGAGGAAATTCATCAATATTTTATTAGCAGTGTGCTCATCTTCACCTGTGGCGAAGTTCAAACACACAGTGTCATAATCTAAAACCTAACCACCTTTTTTTCAGCAAATACCTGGACTAGGAGACCCATCCACCCACTTCTGGAATCCCAGAGTGGTTTGGGTTGGAAGGGGTCTTAAAAATCACTAGGGTCCACATGGCAGCTACACCTTCCACTATCCCAGGTTGCTGCAAGCCCTGTCCAACCTGGCCTTGGACACTTCCAAATAATAATAATAATAATAATCCTGCAGTGAATGTGTGCTCTCATTTCTCCAGCCATGTTCTCACAACACAACTTGTCTTCAGCAGCTGTTTGTTGCTTTTGGAGTGGGTTGCCCTGTTTCCAAAATTCCCTACCTGCCGTGTGGGGATTGTTGGCTATTTTGGGAAAGCCAAAGTAAATGGGCAGTAGTGTTGCTTGACATCTTGACTATTCCACTTAATTGCTGTGTAGGCAGCTGCAGCAACTGGGCTTTTGATGTCTCAGTTGCCAGGAAGGAGGGGGAGAGAACGAAGCAGGAAGATATTGGGTTTATTTTATTTTATTTCCTTTCCTTTCCGGTGAACCACCTGCTCTTCCAATGGAATTGTGCATCTTCCCCACCCCTCTTCCCAGCTGAGCAGGTTAAAATTGCACAAAAGTTTTTTCCTCTGTTCCCACTGGCATTTTCAGTAGGCTGGAACAGGCTCTTGAGCCTGGCAGGGAGGGATCCTGGAGCTGGGGGTGGTGCTGGCAAGGAGACCAAAGCCTTGGAACTAAAGACGGGATCAGAAAACAGCAAGATCCAGCACTGACTCTGCTGGAGGAGTCACCTTTTTGTTTTCTGCCTTGAGCATTCCATAAGAAGAGCTGGATTTTGGAGAGTGTGGTGCAGACAGCATTTGGGAATGATACCCTCTTGCCTGATATTTGACATTTTCAGTCTCGGAAGAGCTGGAATTTTTGCTAAGTGTGGCATGCATGCCTGGGTCTGAGGGGACATAGAGGATTATTCTCTACTGCAGAATAGTTTAAGCCTAATTTCAGTTTCTTGCAGGCCCCTGGTGGGATTTCAGTGGGGTTTGGCCAGTCCCTCTTCAGGGGACAGTAGTGGGGGTTAAACCTTTGAGTTCAGACTTCTCTGGGCTGCCCCTGGTTCCTCCTCAGCAATGAACTCTTTGCTTCTGGTTGGGTTTTGTTCCTGATGTGTTCTGGCTGTGGACAGGGAGGTGTTGGTAACTTCAGCGTGGAGCAGATTCTGTGCCTAAACTCTTGGGAGAACCCTTTGTGCTGAACAGCATTAATCTCTGATTAATGTTGGAAAGCCCTGAAACGTGACTGACTCCTGTAAAAGTTGTCCATTGTAACACTGAGGAGAAGCTGCTCCTTCAGCTCATGTGTGTTTGTGCTTTCTGTCTCCTAATCTTCATCAGTTCCATGCTTTGGAATGATGGAAGCTCTGCTTTTCTCTGTGTGTTCTTTCAGGAGCTGATTTCTCCAGTTCCCTTGTCCCAGAACCATCACTGCCACACAAAAATTGCTTTGGCAGTTGTTAAGTTGTTGTCAAGTATCTTCCCTTTTTATTTCCTTGCCCAGAGAAGCTGTGGCTGCTCCTGGATCCCTGGCAGTGCCCAAGGCCAGGTTGGAGCAGCCTGGGACAGTGGAAGTGTCCCTGCCCATGGCGGGGTGGCACTGGTTGGGCTTTAAATTCTTTCCAACCCAAACCATTCCAGGATTTTATGATTTGTCAGGCTCCATCCATGGCAGGCTGGTAATTCCTGGAGCCACAGCCACCCCCACCTCCCTGGCTGCAGATCTGGGATGAAGGAAGAGCTGTTCATGTGGAAGCAGTTGCTTGGTAGAGCTTTGTGTCCCACCCTCTGTGTCCCTTACCTGAGGGCAGCAGGAACCTCTGGGCACCAAGTTATTCCCTGGAAAAATTCCTGCCCTATGGAGCAGCACCAATATCCCCAGTGTGCACTGAGGAGCTGATAAAAAGGTGAAAGCAGGGAAAAATAAAAACACAGCAAGAGATGCAAAATATAACTAATTATGGAGAAGTGGAACAAGAAAAATTGGAAGTAGATACGTGGAAAGTAAGGCAAGATGTGAAGACATGTCCCGTGGAGCACTGGTGCAAATATTGGTGCTGAAAAAGAGATTCTAGAGTAAAATTAATCACCCCTGGTGAGGAGAAGGGCATGAAGGAAGTGGATGGTGTGAAGGGAGGGTCATGAACCTAGGAAATAGTACGGAGGAACTGCAGAAGAACTGTTGTTCTGCTATTTTTTAATCCTGGTTTGTCCACTTGCAAGCCAATCCTTGTGTTCAGTCCTGCAAATATCTAAGGAATAATAAAAAATCAGGTCCATGCAGACGAGGGAATGTGTTCAGTAGAGTTGATGTTTCAGAAAAAGAAATCAATGTTCAGTAGCTTTTAATAGAGATATTCTGCATCAAGCTTTGTAATTAACATTTATTGTTTTAGAACCAACAGAATTTTATTGAACTCTGGTTTTGGTGTCTTGAAATCTCCAAGAAGGATCACAAGTCTTGAAAAAACACCCAGCTGACTGGGAAGCTTGGAGAGCCTCAAATTCTTGGATTCTGTATGATCCTGAACTTCTGTCTCACCTACCAATAATCCTAGGAGTGCTTTGTATTCTTCCAAAGATTGTGGGCAGCCAGAAATGTGATGGGAATTTGGGGAAGTCCTAAAGAAACTTAATGAGCCTGGCTGGGTTTTTTGGGGTTTTTTTTCTTTTTTTTTTGTTCTTCCTAGAAATTTGAAGAAGAACTTCCTCCTGGTATCTTGCCCAGTTTCATGGGGACTGACACTTCTCCTTTCTCATTTCCCAAGTAATTTTCTGCACTCTCCCAGCCAAAAGCCTCCTCAAATGGGATGAACCAGCACATTTTTTAGGCTGGGATTATCCAGTTCCTGCTGAGTGGTGATCACCACCAGCTGCATCACAGCATTGAACCTCCAGCTGAAGGAAAGGGCATCCTCAGCAGTGGCAGAGCTTTTGCAGCATTTCTGATATTTGCTTCTAAAAAGGTGATAACCTTGTCCAGGGAACTGAGGTGGTCCCAAATCCACTCCAGAAATCAAATTCTTGGCTGCTGAGGCTTGTTTGACCCCTTCTCTTGCTGCTGCTCTGGTGACCAAGTCTTCATCTCGTCCATCCCTGCCACGGCAGTGAAACGTTTGTGCTGCAGCATTTTGGGCTGCCAGAAGAAGGGATTTGAGCCTTGGGACTCAGTGTCTTGCTGCACCTTCCAGTGCAGTGTGACCTGGCAGGGAGATCTTACCTGGTGCTGTGTGATGCCAGAACCTTCCAGTTTTTGCCAGCCCCTTGCCACTTCCTTGGAACTGTCTGAGGGCTTTTTGCCCTCTGGTGCCCTTGGTTTTGCTGTTGACCACGTGGCTTCTGGTTGTCTCTGCTTCTTTCAGTTCCTGTGGAAAAGAACTGTGTCCCATGGAGAGGGGGATGTCACCTCTCTGTGGTTTCCTTGCTGGGCTGGGCTTCGTGGTGACAAACTGAGCTCAGGATGGCCCTGCTGGAGCTGCAGCCGAGGCAGGAAAGGTTCTGCAGGGCCCAATTCCTTGGCAGCTTTTGCTCCCTTTACAGAATTCCAGAGCTTGGAAAAGCCCACCCAGCTCATAGAGTCCCAGCTGTGCCCCATGGCCACCTTGTCCCCAGCCCAGAGCACTCAGTGCCGCCTCCACGCCTTCCTTGGGGACTCCAAACCTCCCTGGGCAGCCCCTTCCAGTTCCTTTCCATGAAGAAATTCCTCCAGATAACATTTGTCACCCATGGAAACATAAGCCAATTCTTTGGGCTGACAAGGGTTTTGAAAAGGAAGGTATTAACTCCTTATTTTCTTTAAATTGATAATTGATGGATTAATCTCCTGGGTATGATGGGTATCCTGTCTAGGCAGGCCTGGAGAAGACAGAATTTCTTTCTGGTATCTCTGTCTTTAACAGATAAAAAGAGACTTCCTGTCTCCTTCCCTCTGTCCCCAGCTTACCCCCCTTGCCCTGTAGGTGTTTGGAGTTTTGGGAAGAACAGTGGAAGCAAATCAGTTCCTTATTCCTGCTGGAGTGCTGGGGACTGGCTCTTGGCAAAGGGAACCAGCCAAGTGTGAATGTCACAGGCAGTGGCATGAAGTGGCTCGGGGAGTGTTGGAGATTCTGAGAAAATCCATCTTTTCTTGTTTTGCAAGGCTGGAGCTTCTCTTGTATCCACTGACTGCTGGAGTGTCTTTCCTGTGTCTTCTCCCCCTCCTTCATTTGTGACTTGGTGGGACACTGGAATAGGTGTATTTGCTTGGGATGAGGGAAGAAAATGGTTAAAAAAACCTAAAAATGACAGTTAAATGGTGTCCTGCTCTAACAGTGTCAGTCCAGTGCCCTTGAGCTCCAGCTGGCCTCACATCACTCCAGTTCCTGCTCTGTAATTGTCCACTGCACATCCCATTTCTGACTGGCACTGAGTTCTCTTGCTCTGGGATTACTTACTTCTCTCATGTCTCCCTCAGCAGTTGTGTAGAAAAGAATCCAGAAGAATTTATGCTGGAACAAGCTGCTTTTTTGTGCTGCTGCAGTAAAACGAAGACCAGAGCTGGAGTGATTCCTGACCAAAACAAAAGTTCCTTACGTGTTCACAACAACTCCTTTGAGTGAGTGACTCGTTCCTTGCACCTCAGGTTGGATATTTTTGGTAGTGGTGGTTTATAGAGTTGGCTGCTGAGTTCTCCAGACCAGCAGGAGGTCGATGTGGTGATGATGCAGAGTGTGAGCAGCAGGTTCAGCCAGGTGGGCTCAGGTACCCTGGAAATGTGGCCCTTTCCTGCTGCAGCCTCTGGAGTTCAGGGCTGGCCTGGCATCCCCAGCAGCTCCAGTTATTTATTGGGTGCTCCAGGCCAACTTCTGCCTTCCCTGTCTGTCCCAGGGGGGTTCCTCTGCCCCAGCTCCTGGTTTTCAGGGAAAAGCCTGGAACTGCTGCCCTGGATGCTGAGGGCTCTGTTGAGCAGCTGCCAAGGATAGCCCCTGCTTCCTCAAGGGCATGTGCTACATAATTTATGTATCACTTACTCCATGAAGAACTTCACTGCTCCTTTTTTGTATTCTGGAGTGCTGCAGTAAATGGAACGAAGCTTTTCCTCTTTTTTTTTTTCCCCTAAGAGATTTTTTTTTCCTTGTGTTTACTGTGGAGCAGTGGACAGTGAGGAACTCCCTGGTGTGTCCAGGGACATGGCCAGGAGTGTGAGGAGTCTGGAAAACACACTCAGGGGGTGGCACATGGTACAGACCCCACTCAAGGCACGGGGCTTCTGGTATTTATTAATTTTTCTGTGGCAGAGTTAATATTTTCCACGATCCTGGCAATCTGGACAGATTTCTTCCACACAACAGAGCTGTTCAGGAGGTGAAGTGCTGCAGATCTGATTTCAAATACTCCTGCTTGAAGGTGGAGAGGGAAAATGTTGGTCCCAAGAAATAATCTGAAAGCTGCTTGGAAATCTGTGAGCAAAGCACTTAATTTGCTAACAGTGGACACTCCTGTGGGATAGGTAGGCATCTACATTCCCAAATTAACCCTTAAAACATCAGGATTGGTGAGGAGAAAAGGAAAGTCAGCTCAGACACTTCCCATCTGCCAAAACGCAGACGGAGCTGAGAACAAATAGTGGCTTCAGAGCTGGAGCAGTTGGACTCTGGCATGTTTTAAACACCCATTTTATTAGAAAAGCACTGTGGAGAAAGTTTTCCTTTAGAACAATCGTACAAATTTCTCCTCAAAATCCCACCCTGGGTCTGCTTCACATTATGAAATCTCTCTTCAGGGACTTGCTTGGGATTTTTTTTTTCCCTTAAGGAACAGGCTGGGTGTTGGAGAGACATATGCATTGTTTCACCAGAGCTGCAGCCTCTATTTCCAGACAAGAGGGAAGCACATTGTTTTGTGTCTTTGATATGATCCAGCCAGAAAACAGCCTCAGGGAAGAAAATTCCCAGTCCTTGGCAGCAGCACTGTCTTTCTGCCTTTTTTTTTCCTCCCTCTGTCAGTGCCACAATGTTCACTGTTCTAATAACTCAGGAATAAACTCACATGGGGCATCTCAGAAGTCCTTTGTAAGACTTGAGGTCAGAACTTGCTGAAAGTTCAGAGGGACGAGTCTCATTTTCCTAATGAAGAAAAGTTCCAGGGTTATTTTGGAATTAGGTCTAAGAAACTGGTACAAGAAGCTACTTCAGTGCTGTAATTTAGTGACAGTGCAGCAAATTTCTGGTGGCTGCTGAAAACTTTCCACCTTCCAGCTCAGGCAAGCTGAGCCCTGCCAAAAGACCCTCAGGTGTTGGTGACAAAGGGCAGGGTTCAGCTCTCTGGAATTGGTTTATTTCAGGTGCATGGTCTGGCTGTATCTTCCTATGGAAGACACTCCAGGAACTTCACTTGTTGTTTATTTTGGTTGGAATGAGCCCCCTGGAGCTGAAGTGACTTAATTGAGGAGTGTCACAATTTATTTGAGGGCAGCTGCATCTAATACTGACACACTTGTCAGAGAGTCTGATCCTGGAATTACAGGAGGTTTGGATTCCCAGGGACCTCAAAGCCCACCCAGTCCCACCCCCAGGGCAGGGACACCTTCCATTATCCCATCCAGCCTGGCCTTGGACGTTCCCAGGGATCCAGGGGCAGCCACAGCTTCCCTGTTAATATCCTGTTTATAGAAACACTCTGGATACTTCTGGTATTGAATTTATTTTACAGATATTTTTGTGATTTTTCCATATTGCTCTATAGGGTATTTGTGACAGGTCACTGATGAACCTACAGGGAAGATGGTGGGACGTGAGCTCAAGTTAAAATCAAATATTTTTTAGTAATGAGAAGGACAACAGAATATTAAAAATATTAATTATTACTATTTCCTTATCTGGCTGTTCTAGTTTTCTGTATAGCAGATTTTCTTTTTTGTCATATCTCAGTAAAATCTCTTCTTCCCTTTCTTTTCAAATATTTATAGTTTTGGTATAAACATAATGTAGTTGAAAAATTAGCTGAATATAGCAAAAGACACAACACTATTAAAGTGTTGCTCCAAAGTGCTTAAAACTAAGAATAGTCCATTAAACTTGGCTCTGATTGCGTCATCTGATGTGAAGTGTTTATAATTTTGGGTTGGATTAAGCTATTAGACCATTTAACTACTCCTGTATTTGCGGGTGGGGAGAAATGTGAATTCTTCTGTGGAAGAATTGAAAATACATCTGTGGTTTGAGGCTTCTGAGGAATGGTAAATTTAGCCCAGTGCTGTAATCAGTCCGTTTTGTGCCATTCTCCTTAGTCTCTCATTATTGGCTGTAATTCCAGCAGAAGGAATATCTCTATTCTCAAGTGGGTTTGTGGTTCTGGGGGGGAACCCTTATTATTTTTATTTTTATTTTAAAAATTTTTCTCCTGAAAAACAGCTGGACCATATAAATGACACAGTGGTGGATTTCTCCTTAAGGTTGAGGTTGTGGCTTGCTGGGAGCTATTTTTAAAATCTATGAGGAGTTGCACGTTTTTACCTCAGCACCATTGCTGCCTTTTACACAACGTGTGCATTTTCAGCCTTAACTCTCTTGGAATTTGAAATGGTTTTATAGACCCTTTAAACAAACCCAATATATGGCAGGGATACTAAACAAGATACCAACCAAATATTAGAATATGCTATCAGGCTGTTTGTATTAATGATTAAATAATGGGGAAATGGGAGCTTCAGCCTCGTGCCAGAGAAAGAACTGGAAGGGGATGCCTGGAGCTGATGCCTGTAGGACTTGTGAGATTTTACAGCCAGAAAAAAGACCCAGTGTTGGTGTTCTTGTGCTTTTACCACTGTGTGGGAAAGAGGAATGGAGTCAGACCCTGTTCCTCACCTTCTGTAATAATCTCATTATTGCTACTAAAGGTTTGTGTTCTGATCTTTAGACTAAACCTGTTCCTTGCTTTGGTCTTCCCTTCCCATGGCCATTGGGTGTAGGAAATGGAAGAATCCTGTGTCCAGCTCTCTCTAAACCCATTAGAAGCCTTTGGGTTGGTAGAGGGTGAGCAGGCCCTGGCACAGGGTGCCCAGAGCAGCTGGGCTGCCCCTGGATCCCTGGCAGTGCCCAAGGCCAGGTTGGACACTGGGGCTGGGAGCAGCCTGGCACAGTGGAAGGTGTCCCTGCCATGGCAGGGGTGGCACTGGATGGGCTTTCAGATCCACCATCCCAAACCATTCCATGATTATGTGGTACCTCCCAAGGCATAAAGAGGAGGCTGGAGCACATCCCAAATCCATGAGGGAGCCACCATGCAGCTCCTCAGTGCCCCTTCCTCTGCTACCAAGTCTTCGTTGTCCCCTTCCCTCCACTTCTAGCGCTTCGGTCCTTCTTGCCAAAATGGATTTTGTTTCCTGACATGTTTGGGAGCTGTGAGGTGGGATTGGGAATTTGGGAAAGCTTTGCCTCCATACCTCCTAGCTCTCCATGCTGGGATGGGAATGGATGCTGGAAGGGCATTTCCTGGCATCCTTCCAGCTGTGACTGCTGCCAGAACCCACCCAGTGTTCCCCCCTGTGCCTCTGGTACTCCCACAAAAGCCCAGGTGAGGGTACCCAAAGGCACCGGCCCTAAAGTGGGATGTCAGGTGGAGTTTTGCTTCTGCCACTTGCTGCAATGGGATGTTTTCTCCCCTTGGATCACACGGATGTGTATGGAGAGCTTTCCCAGTGAAAAATAACCCTGTGATTATCTGTACCCCAGACAGGAGCAAACTCACCTCAAAACCTGCGGAATAACCTTGGTTCTCCAGCTGATTTGAAACGGATGTTGATTTTTGACAGCGCTGTGACCTCACTTTGATTTTTCTAGCAACCAGCTGGTGTCTCAGGTGCTTTCCTGTGGTGCCAGGATCTCCCAGGATTTGGGGGGTGCAGTGCAGGAAATGCTGAGCCAGGTTTGGGCTCCATAGCCATTGTTATTTGTTGGGCTATTTTAATTTTATTTTCCTAAGATTACTTGGAAGAGGAAGATCTGGTTAGTGGCTTGAGAAGGAGACTTGTGAGACACCAGAGTAAAGAAAAAGAAAATGTATTTTTGTTGTTTGCTGTGTTCTGGGGAATTTGAGTCACTCAATCCTCCCGAATCGCTGCGTCTCTGAAGGTACCTGTAACCATTGAAGTTGACTTGTGAAAGGCTTTTACCACTTAGCCCTACAAATATTGAATGATGTCTGTTATGGATTGCAGGAAATATAAAGGGGGAAAAATCTGTGGTGTTCAGTGATTTGTTTTACTACACTTCAAATTTTTTCTCATTACTTCATGAAATTCCTCTCTAATTCAATCTTTGTCTTTTGTCTTTGCTGCCTTGCAGGGTTGGTACAGTAGGCCTCACTAAACTTAGCTGCAACTAAGAATTTCTCCTACATCAACTGAGTTAAGGCTGATGCTCTTGTGGAATGTGGATTAAAAGTGCGTGCTAAGTTCCCAAATTTGAGAAGCGGAGAAAAGTAAATGTACCACTGCCACCAGCATCAGGACAGCAAACCAAGGGACAAAGAATTTGACCCGCTGTGTTGATTTTGGTTAAAACTGGTTCACGTGGTGCTTAAGAGACGTTGGCTGGGGGGCGAGAAGTGGACGTCAGCGAAGGCTTTTTGGTTACAAAATGAGGGCTTCTTTGGAGCCAGCAGACATTGCCATTGTGGCCCTGTACTTCGTGCTTGTAATGTGCATAGGTTTCTTTGCCATGTGGAAAAACAATCGGAGCACCGTGAGTGGCTACTTTTTGGCAGGGCGTTCTATGACCTGGGTAGCTATCGGGGCCTCGTTGTTTGTGAGCAATATTGGAAGTGAACATTTCATTGGGCTCGCAGGATCTGGAGCGGCGAGCGGATTCGCCGTAGGCGCGTGGGAGTTCAACGCCTTAATGCTTTTGCAGCTTTTGGGATGGGTCTTCGTGCCAGTCTACATCCGGTCGGGAGTGTACACCATGCCCGAATACTTGTCCAAGCGGTTCGGAGGGCATAGGATTCAAATCTATTTTGCAGCGTTGTCTCTACTTCTTTATATCTTCACCAAACTCTCGGTTGACTTGTATTCAGGGGCGCTTTTTATCCAAGAGTCCCTAGGGTGGAACCTCTACCTGTCGGTGATCCTGCTGATCGGAATGACGGCGCTGCTGACTGTGACCGGAGGGCTGGTGGCCGTCATCTACACGGACACCCTCCAGGCGCTGCTTATGATCATCGGGGCCCTCACACTCATGATCATAAGCCTCATGGAGGTCGGTGGGTTTGAAGAAGTGAAAAGGAGGTACATGTTGGCGTCACCAAACATCACCTCCATCCTCCTAACCTACAACATCTCCAACACTAACTCCTGCAACGTCAGTCCAAAGCCTGACTCTCTCAAAATGCTGCGTGAGCCGACGGATGAAGACATTCCCTGGCCTGGATTTCTGCTGGGACAGACCCCAGCCTCAGTGTGGTACTGGTGTGCTGACCAAGTCATAGTGCAGAGAGTTCTGGCCGCCAAAAATATCGCTCATGCCAAAGGCTCCACCCTCATGGCCGGCTTCTTGAAGCTGCTGCCCATGTTCATCATCGTGGTGCCGGGGATGATCTCCCGCATCCTGTTTGTGGATGACATCGCCTGCATCAACCCCGAGCACTGCTTCCAGGTGTGCGGGAGCAGGGCTGGCTGCTCCAACATCGCCTACCCGCGCCTGGTGATGAACCTGGTGCCCGTGGGGCTGCGCGGGCTCATGATGGCCGTGATGATCGCCGCCCTGATGAGCGACCTGGACTCCATCTTCAACAGCGCCAGCACCATCTTCACGCTCGACGTCTACAAGCTCATCCGGAAGGGCGCGACCTCCCGGGAGCTCATGATTGTGGGCAGGGTCTTCGTGGCCTTCATGGTGGTGATCAGCATCGCCTGGGTGCCCATCATCGTGGAGATGCAGGGCGGGCAGATGTACCTGTACATCCAGGAGGTCGCAGATTACCTGACCCCACCGGTGGCCGCCCTGTTCCTCATGGCCATCTTCTGGAAGCGTTGCAACGAGCAGGGGGCTTTCTACGGCGGCATGGCCGGGTTTGTCCTGGGCGCCATCCGGCTGATCCTGGCCTTCTTCTACCGCGCTCCCGAGTGCGACCAGCCGGACACCAGGCCCGGCTTCATCAAGAACATCCATTACATGTACGTGGCCACGGCCCTGTTCTGGATCACCGGGGCCGTGACGGTCGTGGTGAGCCTGCTCACGCCGCCGCCCACCAAGGAGCAGGTCCGGACCACCACGTTCTGGGCCCTGTGGAAGCGCGGCGCGCCGGAGAGAGCCGGCAAGGGGGAGCTGTACCAGGCGCAGGAGAAGAGCATCCTCAAGTGCAACGAGAACGCTAACCACATCATTCCCAACGGGAAGTCGGAGGAGAACATTAAAAACGTGAAGCCGGAGGACATCAACCTCCTAGTGACGTGCAGGGATGACAGCAACCCGGTGATCTCGGTGAGCCACTCCGAGGTGGAGACGCCCGTGGATTGTTATTCCAATGGACAGGCCGCCCTGATGGGGGAGAAGAAGCACGAGGAGGAGGAGGGGACTGACAACAGGGCGAGACATTTGAAATTCATAGATTGGTTCTGTGGCTTTAAAAGTAAAAACGTAAACAAGAGAGTGGTTCGGGAGGTCGAGGAGGAGACTGTTTGTTTACAAATGCTGGAAGAGACTCCAAAAGTTAAACTATTACTAAATACTGGACTGGTCTGTGTCTGTTCGCTTGGAATCTTCATGTTTGTCTACTTCTCTTTGTGAGTGAATAGTGAACTTTTAAGGGTATGGCTTAAACATACAGAAGTTGATACAGGTCGGAGGAGATTTTTGGTTTTTCCTTTCTTTTCTTTTCAAACAACATAACCACAACCCAGGCATTGTTTACGCTATAATTGTAAGATCAACTCAGCTTTAGCCTATTTTGAGACCATTTCAGATGTGTTGTCCTCCTTCTGCTGAAAGCAGAACCTGTCCTGTGGTGGCTTTTTCTTTTTTTCCTTTTGTGTTGGTTTTTTTTTTTTTTTTCCATTTGCAGCACTAACCTTTTGTTTTTCTGTGTATAAATATACCAAAGGCAGGCAGGTGGCTGTGTTTGAAGTCAGGCAGTTACAGCTCAGTCAGCATTAAGTGAAGATAACAGGTAATCAGTTAACAGTGTGTAAAATCTGAGTGATTAAAGCTGTGTCAAAAGATTTTTAAATGCAGAGCTGTGATGCACATTTATAAAATAGCTGTATTACCTTGGCCAACTTAGCACTTTTTAATTGCACTCACTGCTTTTTTTCTTTTTTCAGTTTCTCATTTTTCTTCTGGCAACAACAGGAAGCTGTTTTGTCTCATTTTATAGCACTTAAAACCTGATGGCTCTTAGCAGCTTTCTGCCTTTTTTTTTTTTACTCTTTGTAAGGAAATTCTTGTCTTTTGATTTTTATTCACTGTAAATTCCATTACTAAAAAGTTTCTGTATTAAAGAAAAAAAAAAGAAAAAAAGAGAAAAAACTAAAACAAAAATAAGCCTGGAGATGACAAACTGTCAGTGGAGGAGGACAAAAAAGAAATATTCTTTCTGTGGGGTTTTGTGGTATATTGAAATTGAAGAATCACAGAATTCTTGGGGTGGGTTTGGGATGTCCCTGGGCAGATGTTCCAGGGCTCTGCGACCTCCATGGAAAGAAATTTTTCCTCAGGATTGGGTGGAATTACTTGAGTTTCAGTAAACGGCCAAAAAGATTCATTCAGCCTCTCCACCCTCTGAACCTTTAGGACACTGTTAGGATTAGCTTCTTTTTAGGGAAAAATCTGTTTGCAGGTTCTGCCATATGGGAAAAAGAGAACCATGAGGCTTTGCATGTCTTGAAATACTGTTTTTCACCCTGCAGAAGGGTTTTCCTCTGCTCTGCCTGGGAGGAATCCCAGAGGAGGAAGAGGAGGAAGCCCCGATGCTGCAGGGGGAGAACAACTGGGAAGGCGAGGAAGGGGAAATCGGAGAGAGAGGTGAAAGTGCTCCTTGTTTTCCAGAGTCCTTTTGCCCCACATCTTCTCCCACTTCCCCTTTCACCCTGTCAAACTTCCTTTTTGTATTTTGAGGAATCCCAGAATCCCTGAGCTTGGAAAAGCCCTCCCTGGTCACTGAGTTCCAGCTGTGCCCAAGCCCCACCTCGTCACCCAGCCCAGACTGCCACATTCCTTGGACACCTTCAGGGCTGGACACTCCACCAGCTCCCTGGGTAGTCCCTTCCCATGAGTGACCTTTGTGTGAAGAAATTCCCTCCTTCTCTCCCTCTCTCCCTCTCTCCTTCCTCAGAAGGATCCTGAGGGATTCGGTGTCAGGAGGCAGGGAGCGCGTGCGGCCACAAATCTGTGTCGGCAATTGAGGTCTGTCTTGTGCTCAGGATTTTTCCAAAAACCTGAATTCCTCCCAGGCAGTCACAGCTGTTTGTAGGTCTCCAGATCCAGAGGATGTTGAAGGATGGATGGGTTGATGCCCAGGCAGGGATGAGCAGTTCCCAGGTGTGGAGGATGTGTGTGCAGCAAGTTGGTGCTCTTATCCTTCCCCAATCCAAGCTGGGTCCTGCTTTTGGGAGCAGAGCCCACCAGTGTTAAACTCCTTCCCTCTCCAGGACGGAGTGGTCATATCCAGGCTTTCCATGGAAATAATTCTTCCAGTTGTCTTTGCTCCTGAGCTCATTCAGGAGAGCACGAACTGGCTGGGCCAAAATCGGGCTGAGGGACCATTGTGAGCGTTCACCAAAACCACTTCAGGGGTCCAGCACCATTTCCTTGGCACACAAACAAGAACCAATTCCTGTGGGGGAAACCTTTTTGTAGAGATGAGATTTGGGTCAATCCTGCCTTTGACTGCTGGAGAAAGTTTGCTTTTCCAGTGGTGCCATCCACACGGCTTCTAGCAGATAATTCCCAATACATATTTTCAGATAAATTGATTCACTTCTATTTTTGGGATGGTTTTGTTTGTTTTGGTGGTGTTTTAATATCAGTTGAATCTCATTCATTCCAAAACTTTGACCAGAGGCTGAGCTGCCCCACTTTTCTCCACTTGGTTTAGTTGTTGCTGCTAGGAAGTAGAACTACTCCAAAGTGGAAAACTTGGAGTGTTGTTGCAATATTTGTAGAGAGGAGTCACTATACGCGGTGTTGATGTTGCTACCAATGGGACAAGACACATTTTCTTATGATTTGTGTGGCCACAGCTTGGTTTGGGAAAACATTTTAAATCCTGTTTAAGGGTGAAATCCTGGCGTGTGAAATGAATGGCATCTCAAGTTGCGTCATTAGTGGGCTGAGCTGTGAAGGATGGTTTGATGTAAAAATGTAGGGAATTGTTTCCGTACAGGATAAAATCATTTAGGGCAACGTTTGATCGTAGTGGGATGAAAAATAAATTGTAGAAGGTAAAGATAATTCTCAGTCCAACAATATCCTCCTGAGAATGCTGGGATGTGGCTCCAACACCTGGTTTGGCCCAGGGACGGAGACTCGTGTCCGTTCGGAGCTCGGCACGATTTTGGAGCAGCGCTGGCACTGGGATTTTCCAGGCTGCTCCTCGATGCCCAGCGCTGTGCCACCGCCTGGGAAGCCAGGTTAGCTCAGGGACCCTCTGGCTCGGCTCCATCGCCCCCCTGTGCTGTCCCCAGGGTGCCTTATGCGGGCGGGCGGCCGAAGGCGCGGCTGGAGGAGGCGCTTCCAGCGCTTCTTCCAACGGCTTCTCCCTGCTGCTTCCATCCCTCCGCCCCTCCCCGAGCCATTTGCTCCTCCAAGAGGACACTTGGAAGAGTCAACAGGCAGAATTCCAGTGTCCTGCTTGGTCAGATCCATGAGGAGCTCGTCCTTGGCCGTGGGAGGGAGTCAAGTCCTTCAGGACTGCACTGCGGAGCCCGAGGTGCTCCATCTCCCACTTCGTTTATTCTCCCTTTTGCTACACTAACGAGCTGCCACATTAATCACACTGCTAATTGGCAGGCAGGATCATCATGGATTATTAATCTGCCTCCCCACCCCATCTCTGGACCTGCTGTTGTGAAGCTTTTAAGCAGATTTTTTTCTCCAGTGCTTTTTCTCTTCAGGTGTTTCCAAGGTGTTTTGTGTGCTCCTCTTCAGCCTCATTGTGTCGTAGAGATCCTGGAAGTTGCTGATGCTCTTTGCTGCATAAAACCACTTAATAAAAGGCCTTTATTAATAAATAAAGATATTCCTAAGGTTCCAAGCAAGCTGCCTGCTGGCAAGAAGGACCTTGTGTAGGAGAAGGGATTTTTTATAGCGTAAACAAGCCTTTGCTGAGAGGGGAAGTTGATAAATTTGGGGTTAAACCCCCATTTTTGGGTCCAGCGGAACCACAGAGTGTTTCCCACGATGAAATTTTGTTGCCTGGCCCCCTCCCCCTGGGTGGGGCTGGTTGTGCTTCTGTCTTGCAGCAATGGGTTTATTTATTATTGCCTTGAGCTTAGGATGACAAGTCTTGGAAAACTGAGTTTGGAATGACAGCTTTTTTTCTTCTTGCTATTTCCCTTAACTTATTTTTTCTGGTAAGATATTTGAATTTTGCTCCTGGAAATGGTAGAAGCCTTTTATTTAAAAAATAAAATAAAAAATTAAAAAAAAAAAAGAGGCTTCTTGAGAGTTTAATGGTACATTTTGGGAGATTGTTTTTATTTAAGTTTTTTTTAATGGCTGATTTGATGCTATTTTCTGCCAAAGTTTAGAGGGTTTTTTTTGTTGTTTAATTATTTTTTTAAAATAATTTTTCCTGCTTAGCTTTTAGGGAAAGGAATCTGTGCGAGATTGTAAGAAATAAAAATGGCCTTCAGTATATTCCTTATATTGTGTATTTTTTACTTCTCCACTTGTGTGTTCCCTGATCCCAGAAGGGCCAGGATGAGACTTCTGATGAGAGTCATGAGCCCTGTAACCAAGGAGAGAAAAGGATTTATTTCCACGAGGTTACAGTGGAGGGGGCAGAGCCACCCAGGGAGCTCTGCCAGCACTTAAAAGATGCTTACAACTTTAAAACAGCTTTATTTTTTTTATATATCTATTTTTTTAAATCCTGAGATAGAGGAGGTGTTGGGA
This sequence comes from Hypocryptadius cinnamomeus, assembly GCA_013400635.1. NCBI lineage: Eukaryota > Metazoa > Chordata > Aves > Passeriformes > Zosteropidae > Hypocryptadius > Hypocryptadius cinnamomeus. The sequence continues at coordinate 3,257 of VYZP01051384.1, read as the reverse complement.
ATTGCTCTCTTTCAGAGAACAGAGATGTGGAAGAAGCTGGAGTTGCCAAGCTCTAGCTTTCTCAAGGAAATCTTTGGATTTAGCATGTACAGAGAAGCAAAATTACTCATCTGTTAATTTGGTATTCTGTATGTTCTGTGCCCTTAAATGTAATTGTTTTGAAAATAAAACTAACCTTGTTATGTGATGTTAAAAGCAGACTTCTGTGCAATGTTTTAATTTTTTTTTGGTTTTTTAAAGAAAATGTTTGTATATAATTAAATGGTTTAATGTGCTTTAATTGGCCTAAGGTAAAGAGTAGTCCTAGAATGTAAAACATATATAATTAGAATTTCTGATTTCACTGTGAGATCTCTGAACTCCTTTTTTTTTGTTTGTTTTGTTTTGTTTTTCTTGCAAACTGGTTTTGTTTTGTTTACAAAACACTTTCTCTTTGATTTCTTTCCTGGTGTTGGTTTCAAGGCATTTGCTTCACTTCTGTTCCAATCTTGAACTCATGGTATAGTGACATCTGGTGACACTTGGCATTCTCAGTTCCACTGTGTAAAGTCAGACACTTTGAGCAAAACTGGCGGTGAAATGACAATTCTGTGTCTAGGAATTCACGCTTTTAAAATGAGGTGGTTATAAAAATAGTTGCTGTGCAAAATGTTAGTAGTCTTCTTCAAGAAGAAAGCAAAATTTTCTAATCTCACTCGAGCAGTCTCTTCATTCATCATCTTCTTTTTTAAAGCACAGTGTCAAAGTGATGCTGCTTTACCTTGTATCTCTGAGAAAAATGTTTTTTTAGATATCTGTGAAGTATTTTTGGGTTTTGTTGCTGTTGTATTTTTCTGCAGATTTTATATAAAATACCAGTTAATGAACTGCCTTTTTTCTGTTGGTTTTTTTTAACTCTCTAAAATACATTTCAGACCAAAACCAAATGATATCATATAGCATTTGAAACCTGCCTTTTTCCTTGTCCCTTGGTTGTTTTTTTGGAAATAAGCCAAATGGGCATGTAGATAAGATCACTATAATGGATCCAGGTCTCTTTTGGTAAAGTGTTATTTAAAGGTCTGTTAAGATCTTATAAGACAATATACTGAAAAAAAAAAAAACCTTTACTGTAGTAGGAATTTAGATTTAGAAGTGTTAATGAGATTAATACAGCTTAATTATATTGTAAGTTGCTACTGTCCTTAATGACAAGCTTTTTGTCATAGAAACGATGTATGATAAATTAATTTTGGTCTAGTGTATAGAATTATCATATTGCTATCAATCTTTGAAGTAAATCTGATGCAAAATTTTCATAGTTAGCATTGCTGGCCCTGTGTATACTGTTCTTTGTATACTGTATGCATTTTATTTTGCCTCCTGCATTAGTCTTCAAACTAAAACTCTTATTAGAGAGTATTTGGATACTTTCAGACTGTGTTTCTTGCAGTTTACATTCCTTTACCATGGCATTTTGTCCTGTCTCAAAGTATTGTATGGAAATGTTTCAAACTTCTGTACAAAGTTTCAATAAAAATAGAGAAAAAAAAAACAACCCAAAAAAACCCAAACTGACCAACCCACCAGAACAGAGAGTTTGGAGTATTTTACTCTCAGTAAGCCCTGCATCCCTGTAGGTAAAGATGATTCCTGCTTAATCCAAAGGCAAAGCCAAACTGGGTTCTTTGAGACTGCAAGGAGAACTCCAGGATCCCAAATCCTGAGTTTGGGCTCTGGTTTTGGGAGGTGGGGCTGGGCTGGGCTGGGCTGGGATCAGGGCACAAAACAGGAGCGAACTCCACCTTTAGCAGAGGAATCTGCTTGGATATTGTGCAAAATTGCGGGGTTTTTTTTGTTTTATCTTTAAATATCCTGTTCAGCTGCTGCTTAAGCAGTTCTTGAGTGGGACCAGCACCTTCTTATTGATTCTGGAGTAAACACATCAGCATGTTCTGTGAGCAGAGCCCTGAATCTCCCACTGCCTTCTCCTCATCCCTGTCCCCTCCATAAGGACATGATGAACTTGGGAATCATGAATTCCTTGTCCAGTGTTGGTGGTTCAGCAGGGGCAGGGCAGGCCTGGTGTTAAATTAGGGATTCAGGTTCCTTTGCAGATGGGAGCTTGGCAAAAAATGTGGCAAGGCTGTTAAACCCAGAATTTCAGCTGCAGACAAAACAATTTAACCCATTTTTTTCCTTCTCTTCTTTTGCTGCCGTGATGTAAAAGAAAAATGGAAATTTTGCTGTTGTTTGTTTCAAGGCGTGGATAAGAAACATTTTTTGAGAGGAAACTTTGGATTTGGGATGAAAAATAAGCATTTTCCTGCCTTACAGACTTGGTTTGGATTTGTGTTTTCCAGGAGGGAGCGTTTTCATGAGTTAACTATTAATTAGCCAGTTCCATAATTAGTTTATTAGGTGTTTACCCAGTGAGCAGCTTTCCAGGTCAGTGATTCTCAAAGAGGTTCAAGCAGCCTCTTTGTCACCAGCTGGTTCTGTTTGTGTTGGCCAAGCCTCACTCCTGTTTCCTGCTCTTTGGGGTTTCGGGTTCCCCTGGGTGTGGGGGCTCTGGGCAGGATTTGTGTGGAAAATCCCACAGAGATGGTGGCAATGAGGCCTTTTGCTGTAGGGAATTCCACTTCCTGGGATGGGGCTGCCTCAGTTTCCCTGTGGGTGTTCTGGTGCTGGGAAAGGGAATGAGGCAGGAGGTTTCACCGCTGGTCCTTCTCACTTTAATCAGGTTGTACTTAGGCATTTGCTTTTTGGGTGTTTTGGGCTTTATTTTTGAGGTGTTGGTGGAGTGATGGAAGGTAATTCAGTTTATAACCCTTTGTCAGCAGTTATTTTTAATATTTACCTGAAGCCTGTTTGTGGGGTAGCTTTGTGTATCCCAGGATTTATCTGGCAGAATTTGAGCAAGGGATTGGTAAGATTCCCTCTTCACTTGGTGAAAACATTGTGACTTCCACCTTAAACCTTCTTCTGCTCCAGAGCCAAGGATGCTTGTGTTCTGCAAAAGCAGGAGGATTTAAAAATTATAACTGTGGTCCTCAAAAAGTGCTGTGGAAGGTTTTTTACTCACTGTGTTCAGCTTTGACTTTGTCCTGGCTCGTTGTCCTGGGGCAGCAGTGAGGATGTGCAGGATGGGTGGAAGAGCTGCGTGTCCAGAGCCAACTCTGATCCCTGAAAATTCCTCTCCTGGAAGGGACAGATGGCTTTGACCAGTCTGGGTGGGGCAAGAGGTCACTGGCAGCTGGGCTGGCTGAGGAATTGTG
>VYZP01051381.1:0-15028 GCA_013400635.1 Hypocryptadius cinnamomeus | reverse complement strand
GAAACAGCAACAGGTAAAAATCACGCTAAAAATCACTTGATAAAAAGGTGCTGAATTCTCATGGACTCCTCAGGAACAAAATAAAACAAAATTATTGAGAAGACCATCCGCCAAGATGGCACTCTCTATAGATGGCCACACCATCTGAGAGACAAAGGCAAAATGGCAAGCAAGCCCCCCTCTCCCGACCACACATGGAGAGAGAGAACAAAAAGAGAAAAACAACATAGCAACCAAACTGCTGTGATTGCAAAAACTCCCTTTTCCCTCAAACAACAACAAATAACAAGGACAAAACGAAAGGATTCTGGAGTCTAAAAACAGTCAAAAGCCTCCCCTAAGCTGTTTGCTTCATGTAACATCACACAGTCCCTCTCTCCTCCAGCAGCAGCAGCTCTGTCAGCAATGGTGGCTGGAGAGCTCTCATGGCTGGAGAACTCAGGAACTGGAGAACTTGAGAACTAGAGAACTCGAGAACTAGAGAACTCAGCAACTGGAGCAATGGTGAACCTCTGCAGGTCTGGTGGTGGCACTTCCTGCTGCAGACAGGTACTGAGAAATTTACTGAAGCAGCTGTGGATTGCAAAATGCATCTTCTCAGGTTAGATAGATATGGAACACAATAGGCACTATTTTTTTGGTGAGGGGGAGGGTTACCCATGACAACTGTGTATTCTGTCTCCCATCCTGCTGGGCCGCTTGTCCACCTAACCACTCAGTTTCAGGTCATCAGAAACCTGACAGAAGTGCTTTCCATCCCATTGTCAAGGCCAAATGTGAAAGCACTGAATAGGCATGGGGTCCTCTGTCAAATCCTGAGAGGGCGAGCTTTGGGGAGGATTCTCATCTGATTAAAAGCTTTTGAAGAGCGTGCTCTGAATACAGCCTGTTAGCTTGTTTCCTATCCATTTCACATCTATGCAGCCAATCTGTATCTTACAATTTTTTCCAGGAGAAGGCAGTGGGAAACAGCGCTTTGCTTCATGCTTTGCTGAAGTCCTTGTAAGAAACATCCACTGCTCTCCCTAAGTTAAGAGAAGTGATCAGGTTAGTCTGACTAATTATAACTAAATCAAGTCAAGCCTTGATTTTGTTAAATGCCTGCTGGCTTTCCCCACTGCCTCTTTATTTGTTTTCTAATAATTTATATGAGGACTTGTTTCATTACTTTGCCAGATATTGAAGTAAGCCTGTCATTTCCTGGTCCTTGAGTCCTTTTTGTAGATAGGCATGACATTTGCCTTCTTCCAGTCATGAGGGACATCCCTTGATTTTCACAGCTTATCTAATGTTATAGGCAGTGGCCTTGAAACAGTGCCAGCCACTTCTTTTGACAGCTTGTGGTAGATTCTGTCTGAGTCTATAAATGTATATGTGTTGTATCCTTGCAAGAGATCACAGCTTAGCCCATCTTCCGGCACCAGTGTGTCAATGTATGCATCATGGTCTCTTGTTTCTGTGATTTAGGGTCCAACAGCACTGGCAAAGACAGAGGCAAAGAGCATACTGACAATCTCTCTCTTTTCAGCAGTATTAGTAAAGTTTCACTCCCTGTTTAGTAATGGACCTTTACCTTCCCCCTTTTACATAAACTACAAATCCACCTCTGATTTCTTTCCTATTCCACTGAAAGAGCTTGAGCTTTCCAGTTGTGAGCTTTCCTACCAAGTTTCTATGATTCCTCTGGTATCCATAACTCATGGGCTTAGTATGAAGCTGCCATTCTTCCTGATTGTTATTCAGATTATACGTGCTATTATCATGCACTTAAGGTAGCTGGATAGCTGGACGTAGGTTCCTTCCCTTTGGAAAAGGTTGGGGAGCATTCTTCACTACTCTGGTAGGTGTGTTTATCTACCCTCTTGCTTATGAATAAGCAGGTGTTGCAGCTTTTGTCCCTACCAGACAAGTTAATTAATTAGAAGAAAAATATTTTAGAAAATTTTTGTAAATAGTATCTTTTCTGACGACTGCAATTTCTGTCAAAATAAAAAACTTACTCTTTTCTCATGTATGTGGTAGTCGAAATCTTTGCTTAGAACCCTATGTATAATGGATTGAATTAACTTGTGCTCTTTTAAATTCAACAGAGGTGAAGTTCTTCCATATTTTGCAATGGTGAGTTTTCCTGAAGCAAATAATGTGAATTCAATACAAGAATTGTGGTGTTTCTATCATCTTAAGTATTAGCAAGCCAAAGGAAGAACCAAAATGTTATGTAAACTGTGTATACAGATTTAAACTTTTGTTTTGCAGACATTTATATAGGATTTATTGATCAGCAAATTAGACACAAATAATATTTAAATAAATTAAAATCATTAATGTCCATATTGAATGTAAACTAGATAAACTTCACTTTTTCATATGGAGTAATAATCCTCTAAATCCTCTAAATATTTCAGATCTTAAGTAATTTATATCAGGTGTAGATTTTTAAATGATAATCTTTGCAACATTGAAGTATTTGCTTTTTTCATATTTATGAATATGAATTTTTTCATATTATGAACTGCATCTGCAGTTCTTGTCATGGTGTTAATTAAAACCTAAAAGAACGCTGGTGGCCTTTAAATTAGTTGCTCCTCTTTTCCTCATCTTTTCTTCCCCCATTGATTCATACTTTTTATTTGTGGCATTTCAGAAATAGGTTTTGAAGATTTTTCTTGCCTGTTTCCGGCTTCAAACAGTGGGAATGGAAATTGCTTTTTTGACAAAACCACAGTGCTTAATATAATGTGTTTTCTAGGTCATAACTATGATCATAAAAACAGTAAAGTGCAGTGTATACTATAAATGTTCAAGGCTTAAATTCAAGTGAACCCTTGAGAAGCAAGTAAAATACTATACATTTGATTTTAGCATATGTATTTCTCTTGCTTTTTGAGCTCTGGTTGTTTATACATCAAAGAAAAATTTAAAATAATTCAAGACAATTGATTCTTGCCACAAATGGGTAATACTTTTCCATTTTATTTTGGAGAGTGAGTTCCCAACAGGGACTTTAAAAGTAAATCAATAGTCTGAAGAGTTTCATGGCAGAATTCAGTTAAGTAATATAGGCACAAATAGATTGCACTACATGCAAGTATACTCCCCTATTTTTTCATGGGCCGCTTTTTTGTGTGCAGAAACATCATCTCAGTAGTATCCTAGGTGATGCACAGGTAACAATATAGAAATGTCAGTTTCCTTCAATTCTTGTCAACATCTGGATGTCTTCTCAATTGACGTCAAAGCACAGTGAAATTATTTCCTTTAACTAACACTAATAGTAAAAAAAAAATCAACAGGAAGANCACAGTGAAATTATTGCCTTTAACTAACACTAATAGTAAAAAAAAATCAACAGGAAGAAAGCACATCGACCCTGCATCAGACTGACTATGAATTTCTGTTGATTATCCATGTGGTTTCTTGTCATTGAAACCTCAGTTGGTTAGTCACTTTAAAGAGTCCATTTGTGTCAGACTGTCTTTCTAACTTAAGCAAATATTGCAAGGCTACTTTATCAACTTCAAATGAGCTTGAAACAACTATATTGCAACTTTTATTCTCTACCAATTTAGAGTGAAAAGTTGAAAGAAATTTAAAAAAAAAAAGGCATTTGTATAAAATAAGAATTGTCTTGGTAAAGAGGAAGCCTAAATGCATTCCGATGTCCAGAAGGTGCTGCAGGAATTGCATCTGGACATTTGAATCCTGTCCGTTGATTATCTTGAAACATTTTCATTGACTGAAGAAAGCTACCTGTGGGCAGTGCTTCTGTCCAAGTATATCAACAGATAGTGTAAAAAAAGGATAAATGTCTAAATTCCATTTTTGCAACCATATTATTTTGTAACCTTAATATTTTGTCTCCTAGAAGATATTTTAATGCAGATTAACAATGTGTGCAAAAGACTGTTTCAGAATGCAAAGGCAGCTGTCTTGAGGAGATCACTCTGCTATTTAGCCCTTGACATACAGGGTCTTGGTAAGGAGGTCTTAATATTAAAGGAAAAGGTCTAGACATAGCAAGAATTTTGTTTAGAATAGCAAGCACAAGGTTTGTGCTTGCTGTTCTAGATCACAATAAAATGCAAACTGGTATGCTCAAACTGATGCTTCAAAACTTCTACAGATGTTCTTCTGGTGTATCATAGAGCTGAATCAGCTTGTTGATTTTTAGGCTGATAAAAATTATGCTCTTGCTTCTTTTTTTCCCTTACCTGACACAGTCACTGTTTGTTACATTAGGTAGTGTATTAGTTTCTTTTAGTAGGACAAGCAGCACAGTTATTTAAGGGGACTCATATAAACAACCTTACAGGGGGTAGGGCAGTAGAGAGGCATTAGCACTTCAGAAGCAGAGGAGCAGCAAGCCTCTAAATCAATCCCTTCTTTTTCCAAGAGTATTTTTTGCTTTGCTCACATCAGTTACCTGTTTCGCAGCTCAGCCTCGAAGAGAGGAATAGACAAAACTAAAGGAAGATGTGTTACAGTATTATAAATGGATGGCTAGGTTTAGAGTTCTCCTGGGACAGCTTTGCTCTTGAGTAAAAGTATATGAAAGTTGCAATCAGCTTAGATATTCTAACTAAAAACGTGTTAAGTGAAAATACTGATGAGAAAGCAGTGGGCCTTCTTTTTGAGATCTTCAGGAGCTTGAGAGTTCTTTTTTGCTCTCCTGTTGCTAGCTTGGAACATTCAAAGCTCTTGGTGTAAGCTACACATGATTGCCTCTAAAACTCACAGAAAAAAAAAAAAAGGAGAAATAACAGAGTGCAGAGGTGTTACTGGACCTGAAGGGAGGTGTGTGTTTTTAGTTTTCTACTATGGTTCAAGCCATTTTCTACGGATAAATGCTTAAATGCAATGGAAGTTGACACCAAAAATTCTTTTACTCAGTCTGAGAAAAGAACATGAACATATTAACTAATTTGGAATCAATTCCCATATTAGTTACAATTTGAAAAGCTAAAAGCCAGTGGGAAAATCTAATTGAAAAGCTAACAACAGACATGGAACATCTACAGCTCCACTACCTTTTCTATATATGTTAGATGTAAGACTTTGAGCCAGCTACAGGTGATAAAATTAGGTGCACCAAGAAGGACAGAGTAGGGAAATACAAGGATTGCTTCATGTAAGAACTGAATTAATTTTTCTTATTTCTTCACTTTACTCCCTGAAATTGAAAAATAAGAATGTGTTTTGTTAAATTTTCTGAATCACAGATTCTTTTAATCTATTTCATGATGTTTTAGAGGTCATTTTTATGACAACTTTTGGGTTAATGTTTCTTTCCTTCTTAATTTCTTAATTGCCACTTGTCAATTTTTTATCTTTCTGAATCTTGTGACAAAGCCTAATATCTCAATAAAAACATTGAAAATTTCTCCCTGTATGATCCTACCTTACCAATAATCTGGTTTTGCTACGATCATAAAAGTCAATGAATTAGCACAGAGGACTTCTAAAAATATTTTTTCTGAGTTTATAAAGAGAAAAACATTTTTGCTAAGCAGACTGACAACTTCTCAAATAAATTATTCACAAAAGTAGAGACTTCAATCTCTTAAAATTCAGTCTATTAAAATTTAACAAAAACATTTAGCATATTTTGATCATAAACACTAGTGATAAGCAGGTCTTACCTTTGCTCAGTCTTCCTCTTTTTCAAGATAGTCTCTTCTTGCTGCTGTTCTAGTTTTTAAACTTATGGTCTTGAGAATTCATGAATAAAACAGTTGTAAGATTTTTCATCTTTGGCAAGATAACTTTGTAAAACATTCTGCCTTTGATATCCACTCTGATGCCTCCATCAATGCAATTTGAGAGCATCTGAAAGAAAAGGGAGGGCTTTTTTTGTCAGTAGCAAACTACAATATTAGCCTGTGTTCTTGGAGAACTAGAAGGGAAGGGAGGAAGAAATAAAATAAATCACGTTACCATATTTTCGGAAAGAGATACTGCTGTGTCTTTCACATGGTGAAGCAGATACTCAGAAAAAGCATTGAAGTTATCTGTGGTACAGAGACAATGTAACTAGTATTATTTTACTGGTCATTCAGTGCACCAGCTGCTCTGTCTTTAAGAGAGGAGAATTTGTACCCTGAGTAAACATGCAATTAAAGAGAAAAAAAAAATAAAAATCAAGAGATCATTGTGGACAGTCTATCCTTAAACTGTGAAACTAAATTCTTGGAGAAAGATCTGTTTGCAAGCATGCAGTTAGCTTACAGATTACATCATGTCCTTCTCATCTTTGTCTCCTTGCAGAGATGATTTTTTCTTTACAGCAATGTGTCTCCTAAGTGGCTTGTTGGTATGACCCAAGTGGACCATACCAGTGGCTTGTTGGTATGACTCAAGACATATATAGAAGTACATCAGAACTATAAATTCCTAAAGGAGAAGGAGTCATGGAATCAGAATAGTTTGGGTTGGAAGGGACCTTTAAATGTCATTTAGTCCAATCACCCTGCTATGACTTCAACTAGATCAAGTTGTTCAGAGCCCCATCCAACCTGACTTTGAATGTTTACAGGGATATCTACTGCCTTTTTTGGCAGCTCTGTTCCAGAGTTTCAACACCACCATCATAATTTTTTTTGTTATTGTCACGTTCCAATGTGCGGAACAGTGAATAATGGATGGTCAGGAACTAAATTAAGCAAATGAGGCAAACATTGCATTTGAGAACCATTTCTTGGTAATGAAAGAGCAAAATAAAAAGGATTTACTCAATTAAAGAGGGCTAGAGAACATAGAGCAAGAGGAAGAACAATGGGAGAGAGAGGGATAGAAAAGACAGAGGGAAAAGAGTGTTGCTACCTTGGGAGGTTGGGGAGTGCCCTTGATGTCCTGAGGTGGGACTGTGCACACTGCTGGCCTGGGCACAGCTCCTGCGGCAGCCGGACACAAGGGGAGGGGGATCGGGCAGGAGGGCCAGGAGACTGGACAGGGTCACGATGAGGATCACAGTAGTGAGCAGAATCAGAGGCAGACAGAGGTGGATGCAGGTGGCTCAGGCAGGGACACAGAGAACGAAGCAGGCCGGGCGCTGCTCAGGGACACAGGGAGGCAGGACAGACGTGAGGGTGAGCAAGAGCCAGCAAGGGTAGGAGACCCAAAAGGCAGGCCTCCAAAATCAAGTTCGAAGAACCCCCAGAGAGTCAAAAAAAACAACCCCAAAGAGTCTCCCAAGGGGTATGATCCAGTCACTTCTTATGCCCCCGGCTCGTGCCAAAGTCTGCCTGCTGACAGAAAACCGTCGGCCCAGTCCGATATCCCAGTGCAGGCCACTGGCAGAGACCTTCTGCCATCTGACTGGAGAGTGTCTCTGGGGTACAGTGTGTTCTGTGTTCCCCTGCTGACTGCCTGTCCCATGCAAGACATGAACTGCTTGCCAGGTGAAGTCCCCCCAGAGAAAAGTCTTTCCTCCATCTTCTCCTGGCTGTCTCCTGGACATGGCACATGTACAACCCCTTCCCCATGTGCCTCTGACAACCTTTGTTGAGGCATAACAAAACTAAACTGGCTCCTCACACTTGCGATTAGTCTGAATATATTTCCTTTCAATTTAAAAAACCATTGACCTTTGTACTAGCACAGTAGGCTCTACTAAAAAGGCTGCGGCCGTTTTTCTTTATAAACCCCATTAAGTATTGAAAGGCTGCAAGGAGATCTCCCTTCTCTTCTCCAGACTGAACAGCCACAGTTCTCTCAGTCTTTCCTTATAGGAGACACTTTCCATCCCTCTAATGGAAAAGTTTGTCTCTCCTCTGAACCAGCTCAAACAGGTGTATGTCTTTCCTGTGCTGAAAACCCCAGACCTGGGCAGAAAACTGTACCTGGGGTCTCATGAGAGCAAGTGAGGGAGAATCACCTCCCTTGAACTGCTTGGTAACATTGCTTTTGATGCAGCCATGCTGTGGTTGGCTATGCTCCAGGCTTCTAATCTTCTCTCAGAAATGGTAATAATGTAGGTATAGACCCCAAAGAAGATTCTTCTTTTCAGCACCCCTGAAAACTTTTAAAAGTAAAATAATCAGACTATTTTGGAGCAATGATTTATTTAGCTGAATATCCCATCTGTGTCAAAAGCCTGTAACAGATATCTACCTCCTTTTTTTGTACTAGTCAACTGGACATGGCTAGGGTACAAGTCTGAGAACTTCTGATGATTGAAGACAAAAGATGCCCATAGGCATAATATAATTTGTGTCAATGAATACTTTCCCAGAACATGTTTAGGAATGGTTCCGGGCTTCAGCACAAGATGCTGGCTGTTTCCAGCAGATGCTAACCTTCGAGAAGGAAAAAAATGTTGTCTGGATGCAAACCATTACAACCTACTAGCTTAAGGGCTGAAAAAGTTTTTTGCTAGTTATAATTTTGTGTTCATAGTCCATGGTTAATTTTTGTTTTATAAATTGATTCAATTATTTTCAGACCATAATAAAAGGAGATGAGTTTTTTTGCTGCTTACTTATGTATCATGTCTCTGAAATGTGAACAGTATTCAAGAGTTAGTTAGACTGAAACTTTATAGAGTAAAACATAGGAATTTACCTGTATATATGTTCTCATAGCTATTATTTTGTAAAAATTTCTAATGTCTTTTTTATGCCTGGAATATCTCTAAGATGTTACAGTCATCACTGTGTATCTAAACTGAGGGCTGATCTCGCTCATCATTTTGTGTATTTAGCTGCATTTAATTTCTTATAAGCTTTCTTGACTAGTTTTTAGAGTTGGAAAAATTGTTTTGTAATATTTTTTTAGCTGGTTTTAATTTTTACACTGATAGATAATTTTTAATTATCGTATTACCTACATCCCCTTTTAAAAATCACTTGGGAATAAGATGTATAGTACTACTTATAGGAGTATTGTTAGGGTTATTTGTGCCAGAAACTAACAAAATCTTGGTATTTTCTTTGTATTTTTTTCATGTGAATACATGAGAGAAAATTTCCTCTTAGCTCTTAGTAGTTTATATGGTTTTATGTGAGGGGCTGGGAACTTTTTTTAAAAGATCCAAGTATAATTCTGAGTTTACTTTGAACTCCTTCCTGAAACAAGGTTTGTGAATTGCCAAGTTTGGCCCTCTGAGAGAGTAAGGAGAAAAGACTGATCTCTGTGCTACTCTGTGGTGCTTCCATAGAAGACCCAAAATCTGAGAAACCTTGTTATCAAATGACAAATGAAGTATCTCGGGGAAAAGAAACAAAGAGGCTCTTGGATTTTCCTATGGAATTGTTTCCTATCACACCAAGTTTAGGTTTTCCTCCATGCTGGACAAAAGAACCTTGAGAACCAATAAACACTGCTTCTCATTATAGCTTCAAACTGAAAGCTTACAAACATGGTAACGAAAGCATGCATGTTTATTTTTCTAAAGATATTTTATTGAAAATCAAGACCTATCTAAACAGTTTGATTTATTCTAATAGGTGGCTTTACTTGTTCAGTATTACTAGGAAAATGAAAACGTGGTTGTGTTCATAGTCCCATATAATCTGTTCAACAGTGGACTGACTTATAGTACACTGATTTCTACAGCTGTCTATGAAAGTAACATTTTATTATCACATCGGAGTCTGGCCATCCAATCTAGTGCCCTCCCTTTCAGGTTTTTCCTGATAGCAGAAACTGATAAAAAATAGCTCAAATGAATGAAAAAATAGCTCAAATGAACAAAGCAAAACAAATAAAAATTCTTGATAATAACATTTTCATTAGTAAAACTGAAACCCAGCATCCACAACTAAACTATCCCTAAACCAACCAAATCAACCAACTAAAAAAAACTGAAAAAAACAAAACAAAACCAACAAGCAAACAAACAAAACAAAAAAAAATCCCCCAAACATATTTCTTTAGAAATAAATAAATAGATTATATTTCACAAGAGCTAAGGCACGTCTGTTTCAAGCATGCGCACAAGGAAGAAGGAGAAAATACCAGCAGAAGAGAACTGACTCAGGACACTCTTGAGAAAACTCAAGTTGGTATAACGAGATCATACAAATTTGAAGGAGTGGGGTGCTGAGTGTGCTGATTGAAATAATTCTGAAAGTTGGTAACATATCAACTGCATATTCCCTTCTCCCTTTCACCATGGAAGGAGTCATAGCCTCCTCCTCTGAGGGCCTACACCATGCCAAGTACACCCGTATTCCTCTGGGAGCCATCTGGGACCCAGCCAGGCTGGATTGACAGCTGACCAGAACTGTGACAGCAGATGGACTTGGGTTTACAAGTGATGCATTTGAAGGTCATTATGCTTTCCACCTTTGGAAAACATTGGAGCAGGTGATTACAGAGACAGTAAAGTGGGTTTTGACCTCTAGTCTTGCATTATGCTATAAAAGAGGATTTCAACAGGAAATGACTGGATGAGAAGTTAGTCTTATTTTAAGTCCATGTACTGTCAAGGCCAAAATCAAAACAGGCTACAGAAAAATGGTTATGAATCATCTTTATAAAGGAAGATCACCTTACTTAAAAACAAAAGTAAATGAAGCAAAAGATTTATCACTGTTGGAATTCAGTGATAAAATCCAGTGAGATCTAGAGCTTTGGCTCATAGGAGATTCAGCAGATACATTATGCAGCATCTTTCTTATTTTCTTCTGTACAGTCCTTAACACAATAGATTCTTTCCATAACTTTATCTTTATTATGCATCTCTTAGAACATTACCCTTGCATTTGCTCCTTTTTTTCTTTTTTTTTTTTTCCCCACAAAACAGAGATTGCACTGTCTTGTCCCTGAAGAAATGGGAGATAACATTTTTGGTTTATTGCCGAGGCAAAAAGTAAAATGACTCTTTCGTTCCTGATTTGTAGAGCACTGTGATAGGATATGAGGACAAAAATAACTCAAAGTAGCTCACTAGACTTTTATGGGTTTGAAGTCTGTGATATTGATACATTAGTTGAACAAGTCAACCATAGCTTATTTCTCTGGTGGAAGCACATCAGGTCAGAGAAGCCAAGAAATCTTACAAAGAAATAGAAGTTAATGTATGAATGTATTCATGTTCCTTGTCTTTATATTGCATAATAGTCATAAATATATACAGAAACATATTTACAGTGTGACCATGCATCTCCTGCCAGACAGGAAAATGTTAATCAATAGAGAATTTGACAGAGGAAGTGGAAGACCACTGAAATTAGCTGTATGCTTTAAATAGCAAAATATATGCACACGTATGAAACATGCTTTCTCTAGGTTGGGACATACCATTTTGAAGATAAGTGCACAATTTTGTGCATGGAGTTCAATGTATGCAATCTGCAGTATAAAATTATGCTACTCAGGCAATCTCTATTACTTTTACACATAAACACTTCTAGTGTTTTCACTATGACATTTCTAGTAGCAGAAACTAAATCATAAAATCATAGAGTGGTTTCAGATGGAAGGGGCCCTAAAAATCATCTTACATCAACTCCCTTGCCACGGGCAGGGACACCTTTCCTTAAACCAGGTTGCTCAGAGCTTCATCCAACCTGGCCTTTTAACACTCCAGGGATGGGTTATCCACAGCTTCTCTGGGCAGCCTGTTCCAGTGCCTCACAATCCTCACAGTAAAGAATTTCTTACCAACACCTATTCTAAACCTATCCTCTTTCAATTCAAAACAGTCACCTTTTTTTTGTCACTCTCTCCCAGTGTAAAATGNCTGGCCTTTTAACACTCCAGGGATGGGGTATCCACAGCTTCTCTGGGCAGCCTGTTCCAGTGCCTCACAATCCTCACAGTAAAGAATTTCTTACCAACACCTATTCTAAACCTATCCTCTTTCAATTCAAAACAGTCACCTTTTTTTTGTCACTCTCTCCCAGTGTAAAATGTCCCTTTCCCTCCTGTTTATAAGCCCCCTTTAGGGACTGGAAGGATGCAGCGAATTCTCCACGAAGCCTTGCCTTCTCCATTCTGAACAACACAACACTGAAAATATATTTTTATCCCTGATTTCACACAACTGCCTCTAGGTATTTTCTTTATTATCTACTAGAAGCATCACAAAGGGAATTCAAACCTATGGATAATGACTCATACTTCTTTTAGATGGCATATAAGTTAATGCTGCTGTTCATACTCATGCCAAAGCTGTGCTAATTACGAATATTTCTTGCCAAGTAAAATACCTATGATTAGAACATGGAGGCCTCCAAACCTCTTAGATGGTATGCCCCACAAAATAAACCATGGTTTTTATTGTCCTGTCATGTTTGCTGGCTTTCCAATGAAGATTAAAGAGAAGATGTAGCTGTCATCTGAAGAAAATCTAGCAAATTGAAGAAATCTTACAGTATACCAGTAACATTGTAACAATTAGACTTCTATCAACAACACATAGATGAAAAATCATTACATGCACATATATTCTCCTAATGAGCTGCTGCTCATTGTGTAGAGATGCATTGTGTACATGCTGCTCTATTTGTAGAGATTCATTTTCATCACGCAACACGTTCAATGATCATTATTCACTGGTCCTAGATCAAGAATAAAGTAGAATATGCTGACACTCTTACGAAGAAACATCTAGAAAATATAATCTATCAGAAATGCATGGTCTCAAAGGCAGTTAAACAGAAATGTTGTCTTGGAAAAGCAGCCCAGTATACTGCAGTCAGTTAATTCAGATCCTCTCACGAACTGGCAGTATGGATCTGACTACAGACTGTGTATGAAAGTTGACAATGAAAATCATAGTCCTCCTTACTTTAGCATCTGGGAGGTAAGATTTAGTGCAATATTCTGTATGGCTACTGTTGTGGTATGAGTACCACAGTTTGAAAGAAGAGTACCTCCAAAACCTTGCTTTCCATATGGGTCTCAGAATCAAAGGAGCTGGATGTGACTAGACTTAATTCCTGATTTTAACCAACTTGGCACTGTAATTCTGGTTGCAGCCCCAGGTGCAGCAGTAGTGTGGGTTACATCATTAGATTAGTCTCATTCATGGTCTGATCACAAATTCAGCAATACTGTAGTTAACCATTGCAACACTATGTCTAGTTGACTTCAGCAAGAACTTCCAAAAGCATAGATTTACCAGCAGTTCAGTTTTTTTGAGCAGCAGGTTCCAGATTCTTCTATATTGCTGGTAATAAATTCACTAGACCTGCAAAATATAAATGTATAGTGCTATACAAAGGTGTTCCCAGGTATACCTCAACATGGTTGGAGGTACAAATCTTACCAAAGAGCCACCCCTGGTTTGTGGAGGAGAGAAAAGCAAATCCATCAATTTTTCTGCAAAGTAGCTCATTCTCTACCACTGAGAATTTTACATGCCCATTTATACTTTTGGGAGAAGTGGAGATGTGACTCTAGCCCAGTATTTTGTCACTACCATCAAAAAGGGCATGGGGAAATCCAATTTTTATGGAAAAGAGGTATACAGAGTGCAAAAAATTTACAGACTGAGGGTCTTGCATACGGACTGAACAGGACGATCACACATTAGCACCATTCCCTCTTTTCCCTGGCTGATTGCAGTGATAAAGGTCATCCAGCCTCCGCTGATACCCTATAACTTTCTCAGCATTATATCATGCCATGAGCCTCATGTCTCATGGCATGTCTCATGGCTATGGGACTGATTTCATGGAGCTATCTATGAAAGTAACATCTTATTATCACATCGAAGTCTGGCCGTCCAATCTAATGCCCTCCCTTTGAGGTTTTTTCGTGCAAAGTCTTTAGAACCACCGCTCTAAAGGAATTTGAAGTTCACCCAAGTGTGCTGCAGTAGTTTTTTTAATTTTATCCAGATTAGATGTTTGGGATTTTTTTTGCTTTTTTTGATGCTGAACATTAAGGTTTACATAGTAGCAAAAGAATGTAAAAAATTGTCAAAAACAAGGCAACCCACTGTGTGTATCTCATGCTTGCATACTAAATAATTGTATGGTTTTTGTTCTATTTCTGTACGAAAATGTATGTGATTGATGTCACCTTCCGCCAATTGTATCAGTCTTCACTTCTTTGTATCTTAAATAATTTTTAAAGATGCATTAATGATATAAAATCAATATTCCAGACATTCATTAACTTCCACTCAAATTTAAAATTCAATTTGAATTTCAAATGTCTGTCCTAACATTCAGGTACAGTGGGTATCAAGTAACACACAGCTGCCAAATTACCAGCACTACCTAATTTGGCACGTTTTTACATAAGACATAGAGCAATGGAAAGCCTTCCTCACTTTTTTTCGACAGGTCTGAAGACAGAAATCCTGTTTTAATTTCAGTAAGTGTTTTCTTTCTTGTCCAACATCTTTTCAAATGAAATAGACAACATAGGCACAGTTTTCTGAAAGATCACTTTCACAGTTGAAGAAGTTTTAAGAAGACTGCATATAATTGACAATACAGTCATTGCTATTTTTACCAATAAGATTCTATCCATTTCAATTATACCAGCTTAGAACTGAAGTGGCAAATTGCACCCTCTGGAAACTACAGAACAAACTAAAAAGTGTTTCAGTGCCATTGTTATATGAAACTCTTTTCTTATTTCTGCTTCACCTACACTTAAATGACTCATATTTTTGAGTAACCTCAGCTTTCTCGTCTGTCAGGGAGAAGTTCAGGACCCAAGGCAAGAGGACTCAACTATTTTTTATTTTCTTTTCTTAAAGGGACAAACAATCATAATAATGAAATCTGTAACTTCATTATTGTCTCTTGTTCCCTCAAGCACCACTCAAAAGCTGTATGCTACTGAGAGAGAATTATTTGGAAGATTTGGTGTTGTTTTGCTTTTTCTTCCCTTGAGGACACTTTCTGCCACGAATTTCTAGTTAAATATTTTTGAAAGTATCCAGCCTTATAGATATATGTACTGCATGAATAATTGTTGTCAGGCTACTTTATTGTTAGATACAAATATCTGTATTATCTCATCCTATATAGACATACCTAATTCTCTCATTCACAGCGTGTGCCTCCATAACTCACTTATCAATGATAAATGTAAGCATGAAAACCTTGTATTCATCTTGGAAATG
>VYZP01051380.1:81479-160372 GCA_013400635.1 Hypocryptadius cinnamomeus | reverse complement strand
ATGAAAAACTCAAGGTGAGCCAGCACTGTGCACTCACAGCTCAGAAAGCCAGTGCAATCCTGGGCTTCATCAAAAGCAGAATGGCCAGCAGGTCAAAGGAAGTGATCCTCTCCCTCTATTCTGCCCTTGGTGAGACCCCACCTGGACTACTGTATCCAGCTGTGGAGTCTCCAACAGAAGAAGGACATGAAATTGCTGGAGCAAGTCCAGAGGAAGACATGAAGTTGTTAAGAGGACTGGAGCACTTCCCCAATGCAGACAGGCTGCGAAAGTTGGAGTCTGGAGGGAAAAAGGTAGCATGGAGACCTCACAGGAACCTTCCAGTATCTGGAAAGGGTCTCAGGGAAGCCAGAGAGAGACTCTTCCTGTAGTGACAAGATAAGGAGTTATGAGTACAAATTGGAAGAGGTGAAATTCAGTCTAGATATTAGGAAGAAATTCTTTCCTGTGAGGGTGATGACACACTGGAACAGGTTGCCCAGGCAGGTTGTGAATGCCCCAACCCTGGAAGTGCTCAAGCTGAGGCTGGGTAAGGCCTTGAGCAGCCTGGTCTGATGGGAGGTGTCCCTACTCATGGCAGGTAGGATTAGAACTAGATGATCTTTAAGGTCACTTCCAACTCTTAACATCCTTCGTGATTCAGACTGGGCTCTGTTGTTATGTGACTCCCTGTTCCTTTTCTAGGTCTTTCCTAACTAGAACTATGGTCTCCTTTGCTTAGCCTGCAGGCTTTTTTTGGAACAATTACCAACTCTGCTGTCTCACAGAAGACAGAGGTTCATTTGAGCACTTCAGAGTCAGGTCTATCACACACCTAACAGCATGGCAAGGTGATGTTTTGATGCCTCCACCTCTTCTCTGCCTGGGTTTTAACTTGTCATCACAAGACAGCAACACACAAATATCCCCTAAAAGCTGCTCAGATGATTTGTCTCATCCAAACACACACAGCAAATCAGAATGAGCTAAGGAAGTGTCCAAGCCAGGCCCTGCAATAACTGCAGCAGGATCTGGAAGCCTCTTGTCTCCAAGGCTCTTGGTCACAGCTCAGCTCCACTGGGCAGCAGCCTTTATGTCAGGAAAGACCTCTAAAAGCCAGTGTGGGCAGCATGTTCCTGCCTAGTTGGTATCTCTTCTGCAAATTAAGACGGGCACTCGAGAATAGAAAATGCCAACATGGTGCTTGGCATCAGCTGTGCCTGGACTTTCAGCCAGCAAATCATGCTCTGCTACATCCCCCTGACACCTTGGCCAGCAGCATAAGAAACAAGAGAGGCAGATTTAAGGGCCTTTACTCAATAGCCACCTGCTGTGGGGTTATATATGGTGTATGCTCTGGCAGGCCTCAGAGCTGGAAGGTAACATAGCAACCCCTATTCAAAGCTAAGGGGCAGAATAAATCAGCACATTTGTCCTTCTCCAGAGCAGAGAAGGTCCCCTGCCAGTGCCAAGAGGGAATGGAAACAAAGAACCTGGCAGTCCCCTCCATTTTGAAACGCCAGACAGGATTAGGGAAGGCAGCTGAATCCGTTCATTTTTGGCAGACGGCAGATGAAGAGGCTGGGGAAAGACGGGCCCAAAGGACAGACAAAAGTCATCTACAAAACTCACCAGGCTTTGGGTGGAAAGCTGTGCTATGGCTTCTCTCTGGGTCTTCTGGGGCCAATGTGTAGGGCAGAGAGCCTGCCCAGGGCACTGCCAGGACAACAGGCACAGAACAACAGGTGAGGCTGAAGGTCAGGGATGTGAGAAGACACAGGAGGATGCCAAGATTCAGGGGTAATCACTTGCAGCTGCAAGGGAGGCTCAAAATGCACCCAAATCCTGCCTCCTCATCGTGGCACCTCTCAAGCAGCCACAAGATGACCACTGGCTTTCAACAACCACAGACAAGGGCAGAGAGAGAGCGGGCCTGTGCTCAACTGCAGGCAGTAAGAGGAGAGGCAGTAACCTGACTGCCCTCATCCATAGCAACACCCTGACCAATCTGCACTCCTTTATAACCCTGAGCAATACAGCATCCTCCAACACCCTGACCAATCTGCACTCCTTTATAACTCTGAGCAATACAGGATCCTCATGCACCTGCTCCCTGACTGACAGGGCAGCACCTCTGGTACCTACATTGCTGGAGGTAAGAAATCTCCAAATCCATCAACTCTCTTCTTGCAGAGGAACATTTTTAGATTGGAATTCATCTCCAGCTCTAGGGATGACCAGGCCTGATCTGGCTTAGTTCAAGACACCATTTGGGATCACAGCATGTGGTGGTCTGGTCCTCATGAGTAGCACAAGGCAAAGCTCTGCAGATGTATTTCCAGAACAAAAACGGACAGAGCCAGCTTCCAGAGAGGGGAACGTGTTCCTGCCACCCTGTTGCTTGGGCCAGCTGCCTCCCTGTAGTCTGGGCAAGCATCCTCGCCTGCACGCCCTTCTCCTTGGGCACACCATGCCTGGGACTTTGCTTTGACTAGGGAAGGGTGTAAAGAGTTGTTGCCGCCGCAGCAGGTCCCCAGGGAGCTTGCCATAAACCTGCCTGACAGCCCCTGGTGAGCAACCCCAGGCCAGCTCCTGCAGAGGCTCCTCAGAGCGCAAACAATACGCACTTGACATTAAAGGCTCATGCGTTCACTCCAATGGCATTCGGACAGCTGGGTACCGCTCACAGAATGGAGCCTAATATGGGCCCTGTGCTAATGGAAATCATTAACCAGAGCCCTCAATTTGCTAAGCAATGTATTTACACAGCTGGAGAATGGCCCGAGTCAGACTCACACAGCCGCCACAGGACAGCACACAGGCTCAGACACACACTCTGTCAAACACACGTGCTCACTTGCGCATACTCACCTGCCTCAGATTCTCCCCAGTACACAGGCGCTTCCCTGGTCACTTGTGCACATCCCTCTGTGCACACACAGACTCCTGACTCAGAAATCACAAGGAGGGCAGCTCCACTCATACAAACCTTGCCTGCTTGTAAAGTAATTCAAGCCATGCAGAACTGGAACCTCACAGTATCCAGGGGATGGTCTAAGGCACCACAGCTCATCACTGGCTCATACAGCTGCTCAGAACACAAGGTAGTTCCAGCACCTGAAGATACCCACACTGCCCCACTGCACACCTGATTTGGGTTAGATGAGCTCCTAAGGGAGGTAAACTCATCTTACACATGTTTCAAGCCACTATGCACAAACCACCTTGGTCAAGGATGCCTCTTCACCCATGTACATGAGCCTACACGTACACTCCTGCCAACATGTAGTGTTCTCACCAATAGCATTATCACCTTTAAATACAGGGGGGCAAATAAACAACCAGGTTTAAAACATAACTGAAGTGTATTAACAAAGAAGCACACCTAAATATAGTAAGTGGAGGGAGGTGCCTCAAACAAGGCCAGCAAGATCAAACATCCCAGAAGAAATGCTGACTTCAGTCATATTGGCAGCTCTCAGAAAACAGACAAATGCACAACTGTTCCACAAACCCATCTGTAACATAACTGTACATTTTGGCAAGGAAAGAGTATACAGGAAGAAGACAAACATGTAAAGCTAAATCTATTAATATGAAGCCATATTCCTCCTAGAAACAGGTCACTTCTATGAAGTCTGGGAAAACACCTCAAATGCAGACAGTAACATGATTTTGGTCTCATGATTCCATACAATCACTGTTCTCCTCTCTGGACAAAGCCAAAGTGAGCACAGGTCCAAGTGAGCTTTCAGCTACGGAAATGACAATCCCCACAGGAGTGGGGAAACGCAGCTACCCAACACAACAATGTCTTCAAAGCGAATGGTGTGCTGAGGGAGATGGAACATTAAGAGGACTCTTTGGTCCTCTTTCTTAAGAGCTCTAGTATCCAGGTGGGATTCAAAACCAGATCAGCTTGTGCACTCTGCCAACCTGTCCCTACTCAAGGTCAATCCAGCACAGGAGTTCCTTCTTTCCTACTCTTGGGCTCCAGTGGTTGGGAAGTGCTGCTGAGCTCTGTTTAAAGGATGCTGCCTTCCAGTGGTGGGTGAATGATCCCTTTGCAGTCTGTAGACTCACTTGTTAAAAGTCCTTTGGGATGAAAGGCACCATGTAATTGCAAGTTGTAAAGGCGCATCCGATTTCCACCACCACCCCGTGTGGAAAGGAATAAATCCCCAGAACAGCTTTGGCAAGGACAGATGCCTGCCTGGGATGCTGCCTGTCTGTGAGACAGCTGCCTTGCCCAGGAATGGGCAAAGTCAGAGGTAGCAGCAATATTCAGGCAGGGCACAGAAAGAGCAAAGGCTGCCAGACTGTCAGGCCATCAGAGGCACATTTATAGGTACACTGATTTAACTCCACTTTGTCCTCCTTCCTCTCACCCCTGCTAAGTGCTAGAAAATAAACTTCTTCACTCTTCAACTTTGATGTGTGAAACCATCAGCAAGGGAAGGGGACCCACATGCCTGCTCCTAGTTACATCTGTAATTCCAAACATGGTTCTGCCCAAGCCACTTCCCAACATCTCTGCCTCAGTTTCTTCAATGCATAATACATACACATCCTGGTTTCTGCTGGGATAAAATTAATTTTCTGCCTAGTAGCTAGTGTATCCTGTGGCTTAGATTTAGGATGAGAATAATGGTGACAGCAATAACTAAAAATATCAGTCTGTTAAGCAGTGTTTATACTAAGTTAAGGACTTCTCAGCTTCTCATGCCCTGACAGTAAGAAGGTTTGGAAGGGCACGAGAAGCTGGGAAGCAAACTGCCAGGACATCTGACCCAAACTGGAAAAAGAACTTCTCCATACCATATGATGGCATAAGCTGGTGTTTTGCCTTCCCAAGTAGTCATGATGCAGTCCTGCTTTCCTGGAGATGGTTGAACACCTGCCTGCCTACGGGAAGCAGTGAATGAATTCCTTGTTTTGCTTGCACAGTTTTTGCTTTCTCTATTAAATCGTATTTATCTCACCCCACAACACATCTCACATTTACCCTCCCAATTCTCTCCCCCAACCCACCGGGGTAGCAAGCTAGCAACTTCATCATGGGCTTAAGCCACAACAGTACACTACAGCCAGGATGAATTAATTAACTTCTAGGTGTTTCAACCTTCTGATGAGAGGCGATTTCTTTTCAATTACAGTCTTGCTTCAGGCAGTTTTCAAGAAATAGTCGCTGGCAAGCAGGACCAGCTCCTCCAGTGGAGCAACAATTCACATTTAGCTGCTTATTCATTAACTCCGATAGGGCCTCTGACAATTTATTCCAGTCACAGACCCGGAGCAGCTCAAGGAGGAAATTTTCACAGGCAAACTCCTTTCCTCCTGAAAGTCTGTCTATATGAACTCCCAGGTTCATATAGAATTTTATTTCAAGGAATAGCTTAAAAATAAACCATGCCAGAACTTCATTTTATGACTACTCTTTTCCTTTTTCTTCCAAGAAAAAAAGAAATAATCTCCAAATGTTGTTCTGACAAGGAACCCAAGACTTCACAGTGGGAACTGTTTTCTTATGATTTTCATCGCCCTCCCCTAAAAGACTGAAAGACCTGTCTGCCATCACCAACATAAGTCTGCCTAACACCTATTTCTTTCCATACCACCACATTGCAAAGAGCAGTTCAACAGTTTACAAACACATCACTGTTCCTCTTAGAAAGGTTTAAAAAAAAAAATTAAAAATCAAACATTTGCAAATGTGTGTGCAGAGCTGTCAGGTGGCAACTACCAGACTTACAGAGGTGCCACCAGACAGACAACACTGAACCTTTTTGGAAGGTACTTCAAAAGGCCTAGCAGATGCTTGTTGGTCACTTGCCCAAAAGCAGAAATAGCCAGTTTCAGCTCAGGGTCCTTGCTGGCACCAGCATGATAAGCCTTTCTTCTCCTCTCTCACACATCTTTAGATACGTCTTGGACAAAGCCGACTGCAAGCTTTGATTCTGCCCGCCTGACAACCTGAAGGAAAGAGGCTGCACAATTAAAAGGGACAGATGGGTCATTCAGAGGGGCAGTCTGTCATTGCTCCCTGGCCAAGCTGGGGAACCCACCACTCCAGGGTCCCAGTAAAGATCATGCTCTGAAGAGAAAACAAATATCTTAGGAACAAGTGAATGAACCTGTATTTCCCTACTAGTGAGCCATGTCTTGCACCCACATTTTTTCCTCCTGATAAGAAGCTGCCCGTGCTTCCTGCATACCTGCAGCAGTTCCTGTAAATACTACAGGGTCTGCATGTGCCTGAGCAGAAGAAGAGGCAAGCACAAGAGTAGCTCCAAACAAACACAGACAAAGGCAAGGCACAATCTGGCCCTAAATCTCCAAGTGCATCTGAGTAGAGTTTTGGTCTGTACTCAAGTGACATTACCTCACCCTCTCCTTCCTCTCCACCCTCCTGTTCCAGTCCTTGCTGTGCAGCAGGAACATCCTCCTCTCAGAGGGATCAACACCAGCTGCCTCAGAGTCCTCCTCCCTCGGGGCCAGGAAGCCCAGGTACCGTGCTTCCCACAGAGCCGGCACGTGGTGCGTACTTGGGCGTGTGCAGCTTCCAGTTTGCATGAGGCCAGGGCAAGCAGATTCCCTCTGGCCAGGCAGGCTGGCACAGAGCAGCACGCTGCCTTCAACTTGAAGGGTACACAAATTAAACCTGCAAAGTGAGGATTAATTAGCCTGGCATGAGCAGCCTGCGAACACATGCTGACATAGTGCACTTGCCTCTGGACAAACCACCCCAGCTGTGGAAGGCGAGCGCAGGAAGTGGGTGTATTATGGGAGAGGTGTGTGGGAAAAGAGGATCACAGCTCTAGGGACTGGGAGTGGCAATGGGCGCCAGGTTCCCACAGCCACGCGAACCAAAAGGGAGCAGGAACAGCTGCAGTGGGCCTGGATACAGTGAGCAGATGTGCCTAATCAACCATCTTGGACTTGAAGCTCTGACAGAGAACAGTGGCTCTCTGTGACCCTGTGCCATCCCCTACATCTCTGTCTCTGCTCCATCACCCAGATATGACCCAGAAGTCATTAAATCTCACCCTCTCTCTGTGAAACATGCCTTGCCACTTTCCATTCCCTTGAACCACAGTGCCACTAGCCATAACCACCATTGACACACAAGGCTGTCCCCAGAAGCAATTGGGCTGCACCTTGTTTCTATCACTCCCCACCTCTCCATATTCTTGAACCAGACCCACAACCCATATCAGACCACAAAGCAGGAACAGTGCTGAAAATAGGAAGTCAGCCTCCTCACTCACTAGCCACTTGCTACTTTCATGGTGCTGTGTGGATTACAGAGCTCTTGGTTATTCCACAAAGTCTATACTGTGGGCACTCACATGATTCAACAGGTGCGAGTGCATACATGGCAGGAATTTATGAAAAGCAGGAAGCAACAGAAGTTCTCATCCTTACAGAAACAGAAGAGAGACATGACAGTCCCACTTCTACCTGCTATGGGTAGGCTAAAGGCTGGTTAACCTTTGCCATAAAATCCAGTAAAAGCCAGGTATTTGGAATAGTTTTTAACAGAGAGAGGCATTCCCCCTTTGGCTACACAGGACCCTTCCCCACACTGAGGAAACTCTGGACAAAGTATTTTGTCAGGAATTATTCAGAACAAGGGCTGGTGTTCTCCAGGACCAACTATCATCTTCAGCATTCAGTTCAATGGCTGGGTTGGGAGGAGTGTAGGATACCCAAAGGGATATTCATGCTCCCACTTAGCAGAGGGCCTTCTCCATTTTACTCAGCAGAGGCATGCCCATCAACTGGAGCCAAGACATCACAGGGGAAACTGGAATGCCAAAATCTCCATGAGGGGTTTCTGACCATAAAGTAATCCAAGGCTGTGACTGGCCAGGGAGGCAAGTCTCTCTTGTTGATTCTAAGATCAGGGTCAGGTTTAGACACTCAGTCACATACTAGAAACAACTAGGAAGGTTTGAGAAACTGTTAGTAAGCTGCAGTTTGGGATTTCTGCTCCCTGAGATGCCTTAGGTGTTTATATCCATGATATGGTATGAATTAGGACACATGGCCTAAGTTCTCATCACCCTATCTCTCTTAAGTGAGTTACACCTTCTGCTGGTTTCTCAGTGTAACTCATTCTGAAATTGCAATCATGGTATATTATCTGCATATTTATATGCGTCCAATGCTAAATGCTTGCACAGCTCCTTGGGAGCCTGTGAAGGGACAACATCTGTGGTTTTTTATATTTATATATACATATATATGTATACACACACTGAACCTTCTGATTTTTTAGAAATCTTTACTTAGTGCTGCACAGCCAGAACAAGAGGTTTGCACCAATACTGCTGTCACCTGGTATGCCTTGCACTTGTGAATAGCTCAGGCATCTGCCCAGAAGGCTCTGGCCAGCATATCTCCTTCTCAGCTCCAAGTTGAAAAGGTCCCTTGTTTTAGAAGAAGAAAAGCCAGCATGTTTCTGCAGTGGCCTTTTAGGATGCAGAGTAAGAGATAAGAGACAGGGAAGTCATTCGAGGGATCTGGCCCCCGTCCAAGCAGAGGGCGTTCTCAACATTGATAAGATCAAGGCAAGAGTACAAGAGGTTTATGTTCCGATTTAAAATTCTTATTTTTACATAGCAGAAAACATCTCTCTGATCAGCCAGGTTATCAGATTGGCCTTGAAATCCTTCCTTCCTTTCTGCCAGCCCCAACAAGATCCTTGAGACACAACTGGTAAGTGCCTGGGTGTCTTCTACCCACTTATTGCTGTTAAGACAGGCTCAGCTTCACTAATACCATTCAGAGACTGCAAGTAGAAGTTTGTCAAGGAAGAACAAAAACAGGAATAAATGACAGACTTTTAACCCTCATCCCAAGATAGCCTGGAGAACTGAAGACTGGTGATATTATAGATACACTTGAAGACAGGTCTCTGCATTCAGAGCTGGCCAAGCCTGGTCTAGGGCTGAGTTCCACCCCACAAGCACATGGTCACCCAGTGATCCTCCTTCCAGCGGCGAGGAATTGTCTCCATTGCAAAACACACCTCATCGTGCCAACACATTCTTGATGCCAAAACTCCCACAACATGTGTGTGCCCCTCTCCCACATCCAGAGCCTTGCTTCCAGTTACAGACATGACACTGGCTGACACTTTGGGGCACCAGGGACCAGGTCTGTAGACTCACACTCCCCAGCTCATGCGCCACACACACACACAGGCCAACACCTGCCCCTGACCTTGCAGTGGCATGTGCTTTGCTACATTTACCTATTATGTACAAATCCATAGTTCATGTATGTGCTGTCACCTCTAATCTATCTCTGCTCACTTGTCCACAGGGGATGATTCTTCTGTTTCATTATCCTTTACTGGGTGGGAACAGAAGCAAGATTTCTTTCCTTTTTAATATTATTTGCTCTTCACTGTAGGCTGCCACCTCTCACAGCTGCTATTCCTGAAAACATTTCAAACTGAGCTGCTGCACATTAGAAAAGGCTATCAATCTCTCTTCCATAACTGTTAGGTTCTTAGAGTAGTCACATCACTATCCCATCATCCCACTTAAGAACCACTGAGTGAGTGGAAAGGCTGTAGCTGATCACCACCTGAGCTGGCGCTTGGGGAACTTAAGCACAGGAAACAAGAGCAAGGTGACACCTTAGTGTTAAAACAGCAGCAAAACCTGCTTAACAGCAGCCTGCTGTTAAGGTCACCTGCTTAAGAAAGACTACCAAGGACCACAAACATTTCCAAAGGCTGTAGCTGTGTTTCCATGCCAGAGGGCAAAGACACTGCTCCCTCCATCTCACCTTCCTATGGGAGATTCTTCCAGCAGAAGACAGAGGAAGGAATAGTCGTAATGATGCATGAGAAAACAACACCTTGCACCCTGAAATGCCAGCAAAGCACCAAGATGTCAAGGCAACTACAGTATCAGCCAGGAGGAGGGTTTTTTAAAAGCAGGTATCATATCACAACCACATGAGACACTGAACTCAGCAAGAACAGGATGAAAATGCTTTACTGATGTTATTAGAAAGTCACTGTCATCATTGTCCTCACACAAGATGGAATAAGCACGATCCTTTCTCCTACAAATTATTCAGCAGCAGGAAAACTGAAGGGAGAAAGCAAGGATCCTTGCTTCAAATCCCTGGCACAAGCCACTAGATATCCTGCCTGCTCCTCAGATCAGTTCGCTCACTGCCTGTTCATCCAGCTGTAAGCTGTCTGGATATCTGTGACCACCTCAGTTCAGAAGGAGACTCTACCTGAGCTGAAACAGGAACACTTGTGCATCAGTGCCACAGTGACACAAGCAAAGTGGTTCACATGGTGATGTTTCCCGTACAGACACGACAGCTGTCTGGTTCCTCTTGTGACAGCTTGTCAACCCATCACTATGAGATCTGTCTTCTTTTCTTCTACCCTCACCAAAATGGACAGGTTCCAACAATGAACCTGTCCCCCAGACCCTCAGCAACAGAGAGCCAAGCCTCTCACCTTGCCTCCTGCTATCACTCTTGGCAAAATGCCACATTCAGTAGGGCCTTAGAACAGCCCTTCCAATAGAACTTAGGTACCTAGTGTGCTCTGACTCCACTACTGAATGCTGGACAAGACCCAGAAATCACAGAAGGGTTGAGGTTGCTTTAGAGGGGGTTCAAACCCCCTCCTCTGAGCAGGGTCAGCAGGAGCCTGTTGCCCAGGACTGCATCCTGGCACACCGTGGCTCTTTCCATGGACAGAGATTCCACAATTTCTCTGGGCAACCCGAACATCTTACATTTCTACTTGTGCCCATTACCTCTTCTTCCGCTGCTGGGCAACACTGAGAAGGAATACCATGCCAAGCATGTCCTGCTGGCTGGATTGAGGTTTCCCTTTATATGATGAGAGCATAGCACTGTTTTTCAGAAGTATTGATCTCTCTCAGCTGTTTCCAGAGCTGAGGCACTTCAGCAAAGAGTTCTGCCAGGGACCTGCTGCTTCCTTTCTCAGCTGGGTACACAAAAGTGGGCATTCACAATCCCTTGAAAAATGGAGCCAAAAATACACCTTTACTTAACAGCTCTGCCACCACAAGAGACCAGCAAGAGGCTGTGAAGTATCACATGCTATTATCATGGAAGCCACAAGTGCCTCAGGTAGAGAGGCACTGTCCCAGCTTGGCAAGGCTGGCCAGAGAAGAGTGGATTTTGTGCCATCTGTCAGAAAAGTGTGCTCTCAATTTTTGCTGTTTATTTTACTGCAAGCTGACGTGGGCTTAAGGAGCAAAGGGATAATTCTCCTTTCTGATTCTCCAGGGGCACAACAGTAAGCCACGATGAGCTTAAGGTGCCAGGAAACCACCTCACTGAGGCATCACTAAAACCCAAGGAACTAGAGAACCATCACCAAGCACAACTGGAAATAGCTGGTGTCCAGGGACAGACACCCAGAAAAAACCCAGTAAAAGAGCATGGAGCAGGCATAAAGGAAGGTGATAAACAAGATGTGCTAAAACATTGCAGCAGGATAAGACAGCTGGCAGGTCTGAAGGACAGGCACAGCCTGGGGAGAGCTTGTGGGGCACAGAAGGACACAACTATATTGAAAACAATCCAGGCAGAAGCAGATGAAAGCACAAAAGAGATCAAGATTAATTGTGCAATCAGAAGTACTGGGTCACTGTGGGGCTGCTGGAAGACAGGACTGAAGAGCTCTGACAGAGGGTTTTTGAAAAGTCAGAAAAATACCACCCCCAGCTGTGCACCAGGCTCTAGCCAGCTCTACCTGCTCCTCCTCCTCTCAGATACCAAATTCATTTCCAGAGCAGCGATGGGCAAGGACATCCAAAAGCATGCTTATCAACAGCAACACTTCTGGGTACACAAAGGCAGCGTTCCTATCGCCTGCTGGGCAAGGTAAAAACCTTGAAAGGATCCTGGTCTGTCATTCATCCTTCTTGCAGGGCTATAAAAAACACTGCAGTGAAAATAGCAGCTTCATCATGGAAGATATTTGTTTTCTTCACCCTAATCTGTTTTTGCCTGTGTACCAAAAACATGGAGGATCATGTGGACTGAGGTACACCTGCTTTGGTGACAACATGCAAGGTCACAAACAAAGAGAAGCTTAGAATGTTTTGGGTTGTAGGGGACCTTCAAGATCACCTAGTTCCAATGCCCCTGCCGCAACAAGAACACCTTCTACTAGACCAAGTTGCTCAGAACCCCATCCAACCTGGCCACAATTCTTCTTCCAGGGATGGAGCAGCCACAACTTCTCTGGGCAACCTGTTCCAGTGCATCCATCATCCTCACTGTAAAGTATTTCCTCACAAAATCTAATCTAAATCTACTGTCCTTCAGCTTAAAGCCATTCCCCTTCGTTCTATCACTACACACCCATGTGAAAAGTCCCTCTCCAGCTCCCTTGTAGCCCCCTTTAGGTACTGGAAGGTGGTACAAGGTCACCTAGGAGTCTTATCTTCTCCAGGTAGAGCAGCCCCTGCTTTCTCAGCCTGTCTTTGTAGGGAAGGTGCTGCAGTCCTCTTAACTTCACAGCTCTCCCCTGGACTTCTTCCAACAGTTACGTGTCTTTGTGTGTTCAGGGACTCCAGAGCTGGATGCAGTACACCAGGTTGGGTCTCACCAGAGCAGAGCAGAGGAGAAGAATCACCTCCCTCAACCTACTTGTCCCATTTCTCTTTGATTCAGCCCAGGATACATCTCCCACATGACCATACAGCACTGACCAGAAGAAATACAAAGTACCCACAAAGGAAGCAGGGGTTGGCTGATGAGTCCAGGAATGTGCTGCTAAAGACAAAACTCTCAGAGGTGCAGGTAACAAAATCTACAAGGACAAGACTTGAGCATATCTGATAGGGATGCAGGCTGCCAAGCATGGAGAGGCTCGGGACACTGCAGCTTCATCCCAGCTAAAAAGTCATCCAAGCAATGTAGCTCTTACCTGTCACCACCCAGTCCCATATCCCATCTGGTTCTGCAAACACCAGCACATCATGCAGGTACAATCCCTTTTCCCCAGCTATCTACCAGACCTCTCACCCCTACCAAACACCACTTGGTCAAGAAGGATCCAAATGACACCCTACCAGACAGCTATGCTGTATGAGCTCACAGCATGGGATATAGACTTTGACACCAAGGAAGCTTTGAAACCACAGTCTCCAAAATGGAAAAGACAATGTATTATTAGCCCTATCAGCACCCAACCTAAATTGCAACTACATTCTATACTCCACACTAGCAACTTTTGTTATGCAGCTGATCAAGCCACAAGAAATCTCCAGAAATCATTTTCTGGACATGGATGTTCAGTGAGAATCACCACATTAGGTCTATGTGGAAAGAAGAAGAAACTGCACCAGAAAAGGGCAACTTACACGAATTTTAATTACTCTAGTCTTCGCTCCACAATTCTTCTTGAGCAGCATCTTCTGAAAGAGAAGTAGAATCCAGGGATTAGTAGAAATAGCATAAATGAACAGAAAGAGGGATAGTGTAAGGAGTCTCTTTTAATCAACACTTCATTAAAACAAGATGGATGGATGGTTAAGTGGGATATGAAAGATTAAGAATTACCAAAGATGGCCAGCAAGTAAATCAACCTAATCTGAGACTGTCTCACAGCCTGTACAGTCCTCTGGCCTGGGTTTTGAAAGAACATACAAGAAATTTCACAAGGAAATAGATAGAACAACTGCCTGAAAGGAAATATCTTCTTAATTTCCATCAATTAGTGGTTAAACTTTGCCCTGAAGCAGGTGAATTTATCTTCCTTTACAAAGGAAAAAATTGTCTATTTCACGTAAATGTGGATGTTCCCATTATTAAACAGATATTTTCACTATGCTTATTTATTTAGAATGAAAAAAAAAACCAAGGTAAAAGTACCTGCCTGCAGTTCTAAATCTCTTTGCCATATATTGCAAGAGTGATTAAAGTTGTCATAACATGAACCACACAACTTAGCAAACAGGATATACTTGAACCAGCAATTATTCTGGGAAATTACAGAAATAAACAGGTGAGTTGAAGTTCTATCCCAGTTTTGAGGCAGTGTTTTGAAAGCTGGCAAGTAAATAAAATCATTCTTTCCCCTCAAAAAATTGTCACAAAACAACTCCCAAGTGGAAAAACAAGTCTTCAAGAGAAGAGTTCTTTCATTTAGAAAAAAATACTTTAACTGCATTTTTCATACTGAAAAACTGGTGAGGGAGGCACATCAGGAAGAATCTTCTCCATCAGCTTTTGAAAGAAATAAAAGATTTTCCTCACTTCTGTTTTTAACACTTCTCCAGTTGGAAAGCTGTGTGAAGTATGGGAAAACACTCCCCACAATCACATGCTTTTACAAAGCCACTGAAGTGTTTTTCAGATGAAGCTCTTAAAGGCTGTAGAAAGACATCCCACCATTTTACCAATATGAGTGGTAAATAGTGAGACCTTTCTGTTTTCTCTCTTTTTGTTTGTTTATCCTTCTGCTTTCTCTAGCACAAAGCAAGATAAAAAGCAACACAGTACAGGGAGGCTTGGAAACTCAAAAAGCTAAAAAAATGCAAAACATACAAGCAACCTCCAAAAAAATTCAGATGAAAAAGCACCACCCCAAAACTGAAGTCAGTGCTTAGGTGAAAATATTTATTATTTTTCCAGTAGAAAGTACTGCTGGGAGGTGGGAAGTAGTCCCATTCCTCCACTGCCCTCTGTCACTCTACATCCCATAAGCACGTCTTTGCAGTCCCAATCCACATTACTGCCCAAAACTTGGCGAGGGAGTTAGAGATCCACCCAGCATTTCTAAGCACATCAGCCTCTTTGATCTAAAATCCAGAACTCGGCACACACACGACCCACTTTGAAACTTTCACATGAATAGTTTGGGGCTCAAGGATAGTGTATTTTACTATCCAACCATGCATGGGGGAATAAGGGAGGTGCTGCAAGGATTTTGAGCTTTTTTCTGTTAATCCTTTTGCAGGTGAATACTACTGCTGTCTCCATTATTCAAAAGACTCAACAGTAGCCATGCCTGACTGCTCTGGTCCCAGGTCTGACCTGACAGCACAGCTCCAAGGTTTCTAACCCAAAAGGACCCAGCAGTTTTTTGCACACCAGGCAGGAGACAAAAGGAACTGCTGAACTGAACTAGCCCAGCCCACAGCTGTCCAACTAAACAAGTAATCCTGGGAATTCATATAAAATATTGCAGGACTCAGCTCTCAGCCAGGCTGCAAGGCACTATGGTAAGGCTGGTATTTATTGTGAGGTCACTGCCTTTCTTAAGGCCCCCTTCTTTAAGAGAAGGAAGGAGACCTCGGTAGGGCTGACAAAACCTAGCATGCAAGGAAGGGCAAAGTGAGGAGCTGTGAGGTCTTGCCAAGTTTTGGTATCTCCTTAAGTTTTTCTTCCAGGTGCTGTGAAATGTTGGCTGGTGGGATGAGGAAGGGTAGGCTAGATAGCTCAAGCCACAGGTGGGATAAAATGTATGAGACAAACTCAGGTTGAGCAATAAAAATTAGAGTAGGGACTCATGATTTTGAGCCCCATCCTTTAGGGGAAGAATGCTGTTAGAGCAGAACATACCCTGCTGCATCCTGTATGACTACAAGCTTTTTGACTTCGAGTGAGACCCTCAGCTTCCCAAGGCTACAGTAAAGCTGAGCTTTATAGTGGTACTTGGCTGAAGCCCCATGGTGAAGTGAGGCTGTGACACAAAATTCTACATTGCCTCAGTAGCACAACTGAATCCTCTGCTGAAAGGGGAAAAACAGAGCTCTGCTGGCCAAGGAGCAAGTAAAACACCTTCCAATACAGTCCAGTGGAATGAAATGCCTAGCATGGTTACACCCACAGGTCCCCCAAGGACTTCATCAGGGTGCAAGAAAAGACATTTTTTCCCAAGTAAAATCAGCAGAGGCAGCAAGATATTTACCCATCCTTGCCTTATATTGAAACACATAGGGAGGACCAACAGAGACAGAAATTACAAGATGACACCAAAGAGTGAGTGAAAGGTTTGGGCTAGCCTGTAGGTAGATGGGACAACCAGCCAGACTCTTCCAAGAGAAATTCAAGTGCTCAGCTGTATCCCAAGTCCTACTCTTCTGGTAGAAAACAGAAGTATTCTTTCAGTGATGCTGTTGTGATAAGCTTTAATTATACGAGAATCTTACCACTAGTTACGTTACTGCTACGGTTTGCAAAGGTTTCACTGTGCAGCAAGAGCAAGACACCCTACATAATTTTTGTTCCTCTTGTGTTTCCTCTTTGTTCCTGGCACTCCTCTTGATGAACTAAGTAGAAAAATAAAAACATGACATCCCCTCATCCACAGGCTGTCAAACTGGAGTATAAACCTCAGCATTAGAAGCTCCCTGGAGTTCTTATTCCCACTTAGACTGAAACCAGAGCAAGACCACTTCTGCTGCACTCTCACAGCTTCCAGATCCCACATCATAGTAAAATCTGAAACAGAGAGCTGGAGAGAGAGAGCAACCCAGCCACATGATCCTGCAGCTGAGAATGAAAACATGGAAGGCAAGTTATCAAATGTTATTCTATTTAATCAAATTGCTTCCACCTTACTTGCAGCCACACTCTTTCTACACCCAGCACAGTAGAGCCATGCTGTAGAAAAAGTAAGTCAAGCCGCCTTTGAATGGTTTTCCATCCCTCAGTCTTCCCTTTTCTTGCCAAACCTGAGCGCAGACTTTCGGACAGGGAAGCTAAAATGCAGTGCTGCCTAGCAACAGCCAGGGACTTTCCACGGCAGCCTCTCCTCATCCTCCCTCTGGAGACCTCCACGTCACAAGCCAACCACGAGATGCAGCAACTCATTAACTCCTATTTACACAGACACAAGGCAGAGCTGAAATAACATTTATTTGGCTACATGACTTGCAGTAGCCTAAAGCAGGGGAAACAGCCTATAAGAAAGGTGACATATTCAATTTAGTAACCCTGGGATCATTCCTAACTACTACACCAATGTGAAAGTGCAGTTTTATTTCCTCAAGCTATTGTCTGGGAGTTATGACAATGAGCAGAGCAGAGATTTGTCAAAGGTCATGGAGGATATTAGTAGCAGAGCTGAGAATAAAACCATAGGAGATGGTTTCCAAAACTTTCTTCCACCTGCAGAAAATAAAATGGAAGAAAAAGAGGCAGCGTCCCTATTTCAATTAAAAAGTCCTTCCTGCAGTTCTCTGACAGAACTTTTAGCATCAGAGCTGAAAAATACAGCTTGGGAGCACTATTATTTGCATGAAGGGAAGTTTATTTTGCTATCTACTGTGACTTCTACTAAAAGGAGGAAATGACATGACTAAGAAAATGTTAAAGCCTTTTTGAGGACACAAGAGTTATGCCTCACTCTAAAAGCAAAGCTAAATTGAAACACTTCAGGGTTAACCCTCCAGAAAGCAGCAGAATCAGTTCAGCCCAAGAACCCGCCCACCAATCTCACCTCGTGCTCATAACCCAGAGACTCTCTCACTCCTGAGCCTGGATTCAAGAGTTGCAGGGACTGGAAATAACAGAATCACATATCCACCGAATGCAATGTAATGAACCCCTGATCTGCCACACATGTGGCTTTGCCACACATCACTGCCACATCAAAATACCCCCAATCAGAGCAGAGATGAGCCACTAGCCCTGCTTCTCTTGGAGCAGAGCTCTCCAGTCCAGCCTTGCTTCAGGAAATACCTCCAACTGCTTAAAAAGCAGTGCTCCAAGTCCTCCAACACTGACTTGAGCAGTTCTGAACCAACCCAGAAGGAAATGGTGAATGCCTGCATTTGCTTATGCACAAAAGCTACCACAGAGCTATTCTATACAAACTGCACCACCCA
This sequence comes from Hypocryptadius cinnamomeus, assembly GCA_013400635.1. Taxonomy (NCBI): domain Eukaryota; kingdom Metazoa; phylum Chordata; class Aves; order Passeriformes; family Zosteropidae; genus Hypocryptadius; species Hypocryptadius cinnamomeus. The sequence goes on along the minus strand of VYZP01051380.1, from coordinate 142,535 downwards.
GATGACTGTAATATATATTCACAATCAAAATACAGGCATTCTTAATGCAAGATCACACTAGGAATATTGATATCCCCAAGATGAATGAATTTATGTCACACTGCTGCAACAGTTCAAAACTAAGTATTTAAAATTCTGTCAATGTACAGTTTAAAGACAGGAATCACAACTTAATTTTTTAAATGTTTAAGAGTTTGAACAAACTCTTAAACCAGCATATCATGCAAAATATTTTACATTAATAGATATTAATAAACACTTTTCATCTTACATCTGCTTTTTATATACACAATTCTGGTTTTAGACTAGTTTCATTTTCACTACCTCCACAAGACAGAACAACTCTTTTGTCCATTAGTGTTGTGGGGGGCAGGGGTCTTAATTGCTATTATTTATTTATTATCTGGTCACAGTTTTAAACTTAGGGGCCTGTCCAGAGTTGGATGCAGTTTAACTGCTACTGGTTTCCTCAGACTAGATTAGCCTAATTCAAGCAAAAAAGCACGGGAACTCTGTTTCTGCACATAACCCATCATTTAATGACATACTTCATCAAATGCTACATACTGATATACAGTCAGCTTGCTACAATGTAAGAATGTTGCAGGGATTTTCACTTGCTTAATGAAAGGGATTTTGAAGTTTAAAAAAAAAAAAATCTGTATTCAGTAACTGTGCTTTAATTTGACTCAAAGATCATACTTTCCAAAGAACATCAAGCAGGCCAGAAGCCTGCCTTTCTGTAGTTTTGATAATGACCTTCCACAGGACAAGTGCACTTTAAAGGTATGGACGTTTCTGGTTGACATCTTAAGGCTCTTCACAGGATACATTAAACAGTCCAAATTTTCAGAAAAAGCCTCCTCAGCTCCATAACCCCTGTTTTACTTCTATGCTGTTAACCCTACCAGCCAGCTTCCCAGTTGTCCAGAGTCTTCCAGGAACAAGAAGGCAGACCAAGCTTGAATGTCTAGCACAGAAACAGAGTGCTGTGCAACTGTGGTGTTGCTTGCTGTGTTTGCTTTGTTCAAACAAAAAACAAAAAAAAGAACTGAAAGAAGAAACAGTACAGCGTGAGGAGAAATTGCACTCTAAGCCACAGCAGAGGGCTGATGAAAAGGGAAAAACCAAGCCCAGTGATGCAATGTGCACAGAGAAAATCGCCTCACAGCAAGGCAGGGAGGCAGCTCCATGGCCCGTTAAGCAGAGGACTGAAGGGGCCTCAATAAGAAATTCTTGGGACAGCGAGGTGAAGTGGATGCTGGTGCAGAGGCAATGCTTACATGTGAGCTCCAGGCCAACGCCAGTCCCATCACACCCAGTGAGCCAGCCAGGAAAGAACAGTCCTGTGGCCCTCCTCCCTGCCCTGGGAAGGCATTTCAGAGCAAGGAGCCCGCCCTATCTCCTTTCCTAGCAGCCCTCAGAGCCAGCTTTGGGCCAGGAGGAATAGCTTTGCCCTGCTGCTGCAAGCCTGTCCTCTATCCCAGCGCTGCTGGGCAGGGAGAGCTGCAGAGGGTTAAGGCAGGGCAGGGGTGCAGCGGCAGGGCAGTGGGCAGATGAGGTCAGGGTGCGGCACAAAGTGGCCATTGTGCAGCACGCTGTGGCTGTAGGCTTCTGCTTGACCGGGCCCCACCTCCGCCCCACCGGGTGGCACCGGGACAGCACCGGGGCCGCAGGCCCACAGCTGCTCCCCAGCGGAGCAGGCGGGCACAGGCAAACCTGCGGCAGCCTCACGCTGCTGATGAAGAACAGCAATCCAGGGAGGCCCTTTCCAGAGCACAGGCTGAATCAAAGCAGGGGGACCGGCTACCCACAAAGGCAGTGCTTACACAGGCCAGATGTGAGAGCCCAGCACAGCCCCAGCTCAGCAGCAAGGCTGAAGCTTTCAGTGTTTTCCCAACTCAACAGCTCCGTGCACCTTCAGGCTCAACCATCACAGCCCCGTGCCTGCTGCTTTAGAGAAATCCTCCACCCAGGAGAGCAGTGCTTCATGCCCACGTGGCAGGGCACAAGGGAGGAGGGCCATGGCTCCTGCCCTTTGGCCAACACAGAGATGAGTTTTCTACAAGGAACAAAGCCAGGTCTGCTGTCCCAATGAGTTTAGGACAATAACAGGCAAAAAAAAAAAAAAAAAAAAAAAAAAAAAAAAAAAAAGCTATTTTGTAGGTTGATTTTGGACTGGGTTTTTTAATTCCTTGGCACTGAGAAGTGCTGCTAGGACATGGGCAACATCTCTTAGCCCTGCAGTGCAGAAACTGTACAGAAAAAAACAGTAAGTGACAGGCTCCTCCTTACTGCTTTTAAGCCGAAGAAACTCCAGCTGACACCAACCCCCATCCAGGCTCAGGCTCCCAGGCAGACATGACTTAAATTGGCAGACAAACCAGAGGGCCAAGCTTTCCTAGCAGGCACCTGAGGGTACTCTGCATTTGCATCAGCGGGGATGCCCTGTGCCAGGGGATCAGTCTGGGCCCAGGGGTGCAAAGCCACTATCCAGGGCATCCTTGTACCAGACACAGACACAAGCTCCCTGCCCAGCCCCTGAAGCAGCACAGCAACAGGAAGGCTATAGTTCAGGCATAGCTTTAAATTACAATCATCATTAGTCACAGCCTCCAGACTTCTCCATCAGAAGTTAAACGGCCTCACAGTATTTTAAAATACAGGCCAACTGAAATGGTTTGGCCAACAGTGCCCTCCTACAAAAACAAACCCCAGCATCCAACCACTAAGCTGTGGTGATAGTGTGGAACATCCTGAAAAGCCTCTTAACCCTTTTGAAAGTCATTTCTACTTAATATTCAGGTGAATTAGTCATTCATGCTTGTTTGCCAGATTTATCCTCAGTCCATCTGAAGCTCCTTCAAAACATCAACACACTTGGTCTCTTAACATTGTCATAAAGAGCTCCCATCTCCACCTAGATATCCAGTTTTCCAGGCAGCACCTCTGCCAGCAAGGGCCAAATATCCACAACCTCCATATAGTGCAAATACTGACAACTTAGTGTATCTGGACAGGGCAGCAGAGGAAATGTTGATTATTAAGTGATCATTGAGAACAAATCCCAATTTAAAAAAAAAACAGGCAAGGCCTTACAAAAAAAAAAAAAAAGATGTATTGCAAGGACTTGCACTCAGCAAACAGTGGACCATGAAAACCAAAACAAATTAATTCCTGTGGTCACCAAAATCCTTTCCAACATGGTTATCATTAATCACCTCATTCTGTGCACTACTGGGAAGGGCTCAGCTATCACTGCTGAAGAGAAATGGGTGAGACCCTACAGCAAATACAAACTGGCAGAACAGCAAGTCACTCTCACCAGTAACTGCTCTCTAAATAAGCACAGCCCAGTTGCACCACAGTCCCAGAAAGGCGATGTGCAAGTGACCACTGCAGAGTGGCACCAGGCTCCTGGCCTGGTCAATGCCTGCTACAGAAGAGAGTGAGCTGAAGTCTGGCCAGCAAGGTTTGCCACCTGGCAGAACTTCTGAATTCCCACTATTCCCAAGGCCCAGAGAACAGATTAAATTATTCAAATTACAGGCTGCTTTTTGAAGTTTTCCCTGCATATCACACTAGAGCCACAGCTAACATAAACACAGCTACCTACTCACACAGTTGTGGTCTAAGCCAACAGACTGTCTGCCTGTCTGTAGGTGACTCTGGTTTTCTACTGCCCCTCTGTCTTCTTTGTGGCACACAGTTTCCAGATATACTCTGGACCTGTACAGAAGCCCTGTCCCTTTAGGAACAGATAAAACAGGCTGTATTTGCCCTGGCACTTTTACCACTAGCCCTTTGACTGGAATTTGGGGATGGAGGAAGCGAACACTCTCCATGGAGCATCTCTGGCTTAGCAGCCACTTTCCCTGCTGGTCTGGCAGAGTCTTGAGTCTGCTGATCTGCAGGGTACATCAGATGGTTCATCTATTCACTCCATGCCAACCCCAAATCCCTCACTGAGTTTTCTTTGAGGCCTGGAAAAAACCCAAAGCTCCATTTGTGCAGGAAATGAACCTGACCAAAAACTCCAGCACCTGTGGAGTAACAAAAATGTAAAGAAAGGAGAGGATTCATTAATTCACTATCACTCATCTGCACATGCCAAAGCTACCAAAGTTCAAATGTCGGGTTTGCCCCTCCTGCTCACTAGAGTCTGTGAAAGGAGGAGGGGTGCAAAGGGACTGGGGGGTCTAGTTTCACAGCTGGCAGGCATGGCAGCAGCTCCTGAGAAAAGGCTTACAAAGCTTTTAATTCAGTAAGGCCAATGTGACTGTTTCCTCCCTTCCTTCCTGGCCTTGGCTCCAAAGTTGTCCACAGGGAATGTCCAGTCTAGTCTAACATATCATCTGATGTCTCTATAGTTTATCTCACTTCTAACTGAGGCCTTGGCTCGGACATGACTCCAAAGCCCTCCCTCCCCACAGACTTTTCAGACAGAGCCAAGCAGAAGGCACACTGTCTCCTGCAGCTTTATCCCATTCCCCTCACCACTGCTGCTGCAGCACACGGGAGATGGCAGTGCTGGGAGGCTTGAAACAAGCAGCCCCAGACTCTTCCACCTTTTGCTGTTTAAATGCTGTCCCCAAGTGCCCCAAGAAGGGGTTAAGACATCAGCACAAGTCAGGCAATACAGTAAACACAGTTCCCCTTTAAACAGGGAGATGCAGAGAGCTCTGAAAATCACACAACTGTATACCCTGGGAAAGAAGAAGAAAAACACTAAAATAACTGAAAGGTACCAACTCTTGTCAGCTGTGACATTACAGGGACATGGAGAGGAACAGAATCCACAGATAGCTGCTCCAAACCCAGAGGACACAGGGATAAAAGTGCGTGCCTTTATGATATCCTTGGGTAGCTGAAAAAACTACAAGACATTCCAAATGCTCTGTGCATGCCACAGGGCCTCTTGCACACCAGCCACAAAGGGAACAGCCAAGCATGTGGAACACCAGATTTCCACAAGAGACTGCATGCTCACACAGGTTTGCCACATGAAAGGATAGATGTGTGTGTGGATGGCAAAAGGAAAAAGTAGGCTAAAATAACCAGCTGAAAATGGTTTCAATTCTAGATTTTAAGCCAATTTCTTCCTGGTTTTGACACAACTAGAACATTTTAGGTGTTCATATGAAGTATTTATGTTTAAAAGTAAAAATCCTTGGGCTTAAATGCTTGTTTGTCAGTCCAAAACCCTGCCCTAAAGTTAGCACAGGAACTTTTCAGGAGGTATAAAGCCCACACAAAATCTACCTAATGCACCACAGAAAATATCCAGTAGAGATCAGTGGATTTCCTCTGAGGAGAACCTGGAATATGTACCTTTTCATGAGATTTTTAGCCAGAGGATTTGACTTAGTGGAGCTTCTCAAAAATAGGGCAACATGAGATACAGCACTAAATGAAGAAAGGATTTGTCAGTGGCCTAGATCTTCACAATAGGAACCTCAAAAGGTGGCTCTGAATTGCCTCTCATGCTCTCCAGCTGAGTGCAAAGGACATTACCCTGTGGAACCCTTGCCTTGGGTTCATTTGATGCTGCTGGGAGCACTCACAAGTGGAACTTTAAGCAGAAAACATACAAGGTCACATCTTCAGATGAGAACTTGGATTCATGGACAGCAGGAAAACTTTGAAAAAGCCAAATGCAGACTGACTATATAAACAGCTTTGGAAAGCCAAAACAAGCCTGTCTTACAGAAGCAAACATCCCAAGCCATGGGGCTGGCTCAGGCTCTGAACACAGGGCAACAGAGTCTGTGAAAGGAGTTTCACATAACTATGCCTGTTTGGGAAATCTCATGTCTTTGCACAAGCACATGAAAATAAACAAATACTAAATTAGAAATTGGACACCAGAAGATGATTAACAAACCTGAGATACCATTTTTGCCTACAAATAGACATCCATGTAGTGGGATTAGTACAACACTAATCACCACGGAGAGAAATGATGACATGAGCCAACGGTTCCCACATTCCCCACCCAATCAGCTACTCATCCCCCTGCTCGTCTTCCCTACTGAACCTCACTTACACATTAGTGACAAGGGAACATGCTGAAGCAGCTAGGCAGCTAACAGGATAAAGGCCTCTTACTCCAGGGAGCTAATCCATTTATGCAGAACATAACTAATGACGGGGCTTGGAGATTGCTCTCCCATGCCCACATGCAGCAGGGCCTGCCCACACGTGCCTCACAGCACAACACTGCACAGCACACGGGGTCTTGCTCAGGTGGTGCCTGAGTGTTGAAAGTCAGAACTTGTGATGGGGTTTGACCTACCAACTGTGAAAGGGCTGGCCTAGGCCTGTACCCACATGAACAGCTTGTAAATATTCCAGAGGAGCCAGTATCTCCTGCCTGGTGCACTGTCCTTCCTCTTAAGTAGGCATATGTTTCCCTTCAGTGCTGCTGATCAGCACTTGCAGATTCTGGTACCATTTTGCATCCCTTTGTTCACATGGCTTGAGATGGTGTAAAGCTGGTCCAGGGAACCATCTCCAGTGCAAGAAACAATACAATCAATTCAGCAATCAGTGTTTCTCCCTGGACACTCCAATGAGCTGAGTGAGCCTCAGCATCTCTACTTGCCCATGGGCACCAGCACAGGATACACATTACTCTGCCAACTTTTTGAAACTCCCCTGTGTGAGGGCAGTGAGGCACCATCAGAGCCAGAAGCAAATCATTGCCCTTCTAAACAGGTGTTAGCAGAGCACAGCAACCCTCAGAGCTGTACGTGAAGTATTTGTTGGATAACTGCTGCCCTCAAGCATGCCACTTCATTGTCTGCATCAAGATCGACTTTCCAAATATTTGGAAATAAACCATCAACTCAATAGCTTGCAAGATCATATCAGAGCCTGTATAACACATGTCAGTGTTCATAACATATGCATCAGTTTTAATGCACAAATCATACCAGTTTTTCCTTCTTTCAGCTCAGGATTTCAGCCCATCTCATGCTTACAAAACAGTCATGCCCTAGGACCAAGAGGGCTCCTTCACTCGCCACACTGCAGAAGGACAAAAGTATAGATTAACCCATTAAAAAGTGACCTGAATGTCTCAAGGCCAAGTTCATTAGGATCCTCTGTACAGAGAAAGGTTGGTAACAAAAACAAAAGTTACATCCATTTATATGAATAGTTTTGAGGGTGTTTGAATTATTTGGATGCTTGTATCTGGAAAGCAAATGAACCAGTGCCTCAGGCCAGTACAGAGTTTTATACAGTGGACTGAGCAACATAGGCAAGTCTCACAGTTGCAGCAGTAGTTGCAGCTGCTTTCTACCTCTAACCCTACCAGCAGCCCCATCACGAGATAGAAATCTGGCTTTTTTTCAGCTTCTTGTGGTTATACCATTTCACTCAGCCCTAGAGTCCGTAGGCTGCTTAGCACAACTGCCCATAGCAAGAGTCTGCAAAATGCAAACAGGACAAACTAGCACAGCAAAAATGCCTTTCACACCTCTTGTAGCAGTCAGGCTTGAATAGAACATTGGTGTACCATGAAAGAAAAGAGATAAGAATGCTAGAATAGTTGTACTATAAGTCTTTCTGCTTAGAAAATATTTTCCAAGAGCACCACTTTCAGTGCTCATAATTGCACTCATTCTGCTAACAATAATTTGAAACTAATAAGATTGGTTATGTTATTCAGAGGAAAACAAGAAATTATATTAGGTTGAAAATTAGTTAAGAGTTTGACTGGATAGCACACCAAATTCAGCACTACAATGAAAACAAACATACCATGAACTCACTGTGCTGTTTCCACCAGAGCTCTGAACAAAGCACTGCAACTTAAAGACTCACTTGAAAGAATGATCAATATACAGTCTTATCATCCAGTCAGGTACACCATGTTCTTGTGTGAGGTCTGTCTGTCTTTCTGGCACATACAGCAAACAGTAGCAGTAACAAACTTTCCTGAACAAAGTCAGGACATTCCCTGACCTATGGTGGTTCTCCCAGCTGCAAACCACATCACCTGGAACATAACAAGGAACAGGTTTACAGAAGTGAGAAAAATCAGACATCTGACTAGCTCTATTTTAAAGATATTTCTACCCGTATTAGGAATTACACAGATCAACTAGATTTGAAATTTGAAAAATGATTTTTTAAAAACTGTTTCTTGTTTCTTAATCATAACATGCCCACATACCATCATGGCAGAGCATGTAGGATTTTTTGATGAGCCTCTGAAGCCACAGGCAAGATAGGGAATTTCTAAAGCCTCCACAGGTAGACAAATTTTTATTTTGTTTATGCTGTCAAAAAGAGCATGCTTACAATAAGATTGTAAAGTAACTTGCAAAGCATTTTAGGGCTTTATCCTTTGTACAGCAGATAAATCTGATTTTTTCATAATCAAACACGTGAAGGTGAAATTATAGTTTGCAAGCATACGCCAGGATTTTAAAGCACAAGCATGTTTTTGAATTAAAAATACAGCCTTTCCTAGTATAGACACGACCACAGACTTCATTTACATTAAGTTCCTAACACTCTAGACAAAGCTCAGTTTTACAAATTCATTCCTATGAAAACTGCTTTGCATAAGCAGTTAAAGTCCAGCAGGGAACCAAAAAGGTTGTTTGCAATGAGTAAAACCAGCACGTTTCATAGGGTTTCTCTTAAGTGTCTTCATTTGTGTTTTATTTTCAATTTACCTGTGGCCCCCAGGCAAATGTTTTTGAAATCCTTAATTTAGAAGAAGTATTGTTTTTGAAATCCTTAATTTAGAAGAAGTATTGTTACATGGTTTTTTGGCTTGAAGAGGGAGGGTTTGTCTCACCCTTATTGGTCAGCATTTCTTCAAAACAAACTGCAGCTCAACGAGAAGTGTATCTGGGCTCACAGCTCTGGAAAAGGGCAGGGAGTTTTACAAGGCAATCTGCTCCGGTTTAACTCAGTCTCCATCTACATGAGGAGTAGATGCCTCTATTGAGTGCCTCCCCCCGTGAGATGAGCTGTGGACCAATGCCCAAAACTCCCATTGACATCAACAGGCTGAAAGAAAGCGCGAGCAGAGCCCAGCAGTGCGGTTCTCATGTGAGCCAACAATGGAGAGGTTATTCAGAGCTAAGGCAGAAAATCAGAGCTAAACCTCAGCCCACGCCAAGGACAGCTGTGTTGTTGACAGCCAGGCTGGCTATTCTACCACTCCAAAGCTTGTCTCAAATACAGCATTTCCTAGAGTGTTTACTCTAGTCACGGGCTTGGCCTCAAAAGCTCAGCCAGCTTCTGCCTATTGAGCAGTAATGGCTGCTGCATTTTCAAGACTCAGACATGCTCTGGACAAGCTGCTTGCTCTCTGTGTGTGGTGACAAACTGGAGCACAAACACCCAGTATTAATAGTTAATCAGCACCATCACATGACTGCCCTGTTGCTGCTGTTACCACTCATACCACCATCCCACTCCTTCCTTCTCACTCATGGGCAGTGCCCCATGGGAGACTGCTGGGTGAAAAGCACACCCGTGTCACCTCTCAGACACCAGTGCCAAGCCATGATGGGCAAGGAAGGTGTTCTGGTTCACAGATACAGAGCTAAGCAATGCCAGGGAAAAGCTAAGGAAAACCAAGCTCTTGTTTTCCATTCCTTGCTACCATCTCTTCTGTACAGTGCTTTGAACAACTCTATAATCATCTGAATTCTAAGCAACAGTCGCCCCTGTTATCTTGTGGCTGCTGAATTCTAAGGGAATTCAACACTTAGTGGTGGTAAAGTAGGAACAAAGTAAAAAAAAAACCAAACTAATCTATCTCTACTGCTTATTTCAGTTTCTTAACCTATACAACACAGTCAGAAAATCAAGCAGAAAACTGCCACCACCATCAGATGCCCTCTGGACTATATGAGGAATAACCAGATTGGTTCTAAATAGCCATTCACCTTCTCCAGCTTCCTCAAGCCGCTTCACTGGCCCTCCAAAGAACTAAACTGTAAGGCTCTCTCCTTTTCAGAGGTCACTACCACAAGCAAAAGAGGCAACTTATTACACCTGAAGAGCAATCCATTCACCCGCAGAGCAAATACAACTTGGGCAGTGACAGCATATGGTGTGGAGCCGCCTGCACACTCCTCTCCCCAAGCAAGGATGAGATATTTGTATCGCAGTGAGCCACATGCTGAGGGAGGAGTGGGCAGGGAGAGGTATCTGGCCAACTCAACAGCCACACTGGGACCCAACCCAGGCAGCCCCTCTAGTCCAGACACATCAAGGCTGGGGGAGGCGAGGACAATCCAGCGCTACTGCAGAAGAGGAGAGCACTGCAGAGAAAGTCCTGACCTTCATTTCCAAACAACATCTCCAAGCTGGTGTTTTTGAAACATATACACAGATTGCAGCAAAACTTCTTAATCCGTCAGGCTCTTGAGATTACTTGGGCTGAACTCAGGGACTGGGAAACAACATGCCAACATTATCCTCCTACACAGTACTGTGTCAGAACAAGAAAGAAAATATCCTTCAGAAAACCTTATTCGAAAAGGACAGAAGTCAACACACAAGATACAGAACAGTGATACGCTGCAGGATGGCCACCCTTGGGGATCCAATCCAGCACCCACTCTGTGACTGCTGCTCACTCCACATCCAATCACATTTTAACCAGTTGTGTTGTTGCTGCAGTTAGGAGCTCTCGGTTTTGCTGAGTGATGTTTCCTGTGGCCAGCTGGCAGCCCACCATAAAACACAGCTAGCAGATATGGGAGACTGGGCTCTTGCTTGTATTAGTTCAGTAGGAATTATTCTATGTGGTGCTTTGAGAGCAAAATGCTAGAGGTTTAAACTCCAACCTTGTCCATTCACATGCAGAGCTTCTGGCAGATGCTTTCAGATGAAGTGCTTTACCTCCTTCCCAAATTGCTCTTCCCAGGCCTACCTAACCATCAGAGTCAGACCAAGAGTTCAAGTCCTACACAGCATCACCAGCATCACTCAGGACTTCTCCCCAAGTCACATCCCAAGGCCACATGCCAGTGGTGCCCATATGCCCATTTGATCTTCTCTCTTTGGACTGCAGCCAAAGACTCAGCTCTAGTCTAATACCTTCTTACCAGGCTTTAGGGCTTTGAGGGAAAAAAAAGAAAGACAGCAGGGTTGGCAAGGTAGCCAGCAAGCTTGCTAATCTAAATGATAAGCCCTTGGCTTGAACCTCAGGCTCATAATTTTCTGCCACTTGTGCCAGGTGCTATTATTGTCCTTTTGGGAATCTTAATACAACAAAAAAACTCTCTCTAGCTCTGTCTCTGCCATTCTTAACCTTCCTATTCCACAGATCTCTTCTGCTTCTCAAACTTCAGCCACATCAAATTTCTTTCCCTCATCTTCCTTTTGCTCAACCAAGCTCTCTGGTGTTATCCCAATGACCCTGACCAACCAACCTAGTCCCTGCTCTCTTTCATGATTCACAGTAGCACCTCAAGGAGCCACATTTCAGATGTCTCAGTGTATATTCTAGCTACTGGCTCACCCTCCCTTGGTAGTCCAGATGGATATATTCACCAGCATGCAAGCTTCCAGGAAAAGGCAGCAAAATTACACAGCCACATATCCCAGGAAAAAGAGACTGATAAGTACTTCCAGACAGCAGCTCATTTGTCCATCTCCCTCTTGAACTGTTGTCCCTTTGCACATGTTACAAAAACAGAAAAAAAATGCACTGAGACAAAACAAGGAAGGAAAACATCAAGGGAGAAGAACAGAAGCATTTGGCTCTAGGAATGGACTAGACATTCTGTGCCAGGGCTCACACAGCAGTGGAAGATGTGCAAAGAGAAATGTGTGCTTAGAATGAAAGTCTGCTAGCAACACACCTGAAAGGTGTAGCAACAGATGCCATGGGGCAAGGCAGAACTGGAGTGGACTTGCACTAAAATTAATTCTGTATTTCAACAATGCACAGAGAACACACATCCTCGTGAAGTAGCTGTTGATATACAGGCTGTATGACTTCCAGAGGGCCTTTGCAACCTCAACCATTCTGTGAGAATGCTCTAATCTCTGGTACACTGGCTGATGCCCAGAGTTTAGGAATAGGACTAGGTTATCCTGCCTGCCTTGCCTCTGGCATTTACAAGCCAGCAGCAAGATGAACCTTACTGACAACATAGTGAAAACACAACACAGTCAACTGACTTGCCTCTTCCAGGAGGAAATCATTATGCTTTTTAAGAAGCAGCTAGGCCAAGTTGTACATGGGTTACTCCTCTCTTACATTCTGATTCATCCAGCTGCAGCTGCACACAGGCACTTCCTAATGTTTTTGCATTAGTTAGATAACCATCCAGGGAACACTTAGAGGTATCTGCTGCCTGGCAGAGTCATAATCACCTCCTTGGGGCTAGGTGGAGTTCCTCATGATTTCCCCTCCTATTGAGTTTCTCTCCACCTCCCAGACAGCATGTTTTTCTCCCCACCACTGTCAGACTATCAATGTCTGATGTCAGCAAACTGCTAGCCAGCACTGAGCCAGTCTTTACAACAGAGAACAACTCACAGGAGAACATCTCTCCAGCTCCTCCAAAGATGCAAACAAGACACCTGTACCATGCCCATCTCCCACTCATATGATACATGTCTAGAGTCCCAGAGCCTCCCACCATGGAACTACATCCTCACAGGCAAGCAAACCAGACAATGTCATCGATCATGTTCAGCCCCAAATTTCCTCATGCTAGGACTGCCTTGCAGCAGCCACACATAGCATTTGTTTGCTGGCCACTTCAGTGCCAAACACTGTCAGGGCTGAGACAGGCACTTCTGTGCTGGAAGAACAGCTGCTGCAGCATATCTCTGGGGGTGAAAAATTAAAGCAAAATTGCAGGAGGTTACCAGAAGCAGAATTTCATTCTCTACTGATGCAACCAGTTTCTGCAACATTTTCTTTACTATGTTGCTTCAACAAGCCCACAGACAAAGAACTGCTATGGCCCAACTTCCCACACCTGAGAGACAAGTTCTGGTATGGGGCCCCCTAAGAATTGGTGTAAGCCATTATGCTCAGCACAGGCCCCTGAACTCCACTCAGTCACTCTGGAGAGTGAGGCCCAGGGCAGAGACCGTGCTGAAACTACCACCAGCACCAGCAGAAGATTTTCCAGCACCCTCTCGCCACAGAGAGAAGCTCAGATGGGCAAACAGATGGTAACAATTCTGAAAAGGCCTGGATTCCAATGGGAGGCCAAGAGGTGAAAAGGACTCACGAGCTCACACGTGGAAGCTATCTGGAAGCTATTTGTCAAGTCCTGGAGAGACAGGCAAGGGCAAAACCCAGCTGTGCTAAGGATATGGAAATCTCACCCTGGAGCCATTAGCAGCCCAAAGCCCAGACCCCAGTGCACCAGGGTCACACACTGGGTCCTTGGTCACTGAGACGAGTGCTGTTCTGCAGCCTCTGTGCAACCAGTGTTGACTCAGAGGATATTTTCAGTGCTGATCACCCCACCAATGCTCAGTCCAACCAAAATGCCAGTATTGAAACATACAGCAGAAGGAAGATGGTCTTGATATTACACAGATAAGCCCAAATTAGGATTCTCATCAGGCATTTTATCCAGGCCATTCCAGTGTCAAGTCAAGATGAAGATCCACTCATATGTCTTGCACTGAAACTAGTCACCCACCAAAAGGGGTGCAGAAACTGCAATGAACAATCCAAATGTTAGCCTAGGATGCATTTTCCTCTTCTCAGACAGCCTTTTTCATCCTAGCATCTCACTGCATTTCAAAGAATGCACTAAGCCTCCAAAAGAAAATGGTATGGACACTCTGTAGAGGAAGCCAAATAAAGAGCAGCTGAGATCACTTGGCTTATTCAGCCTGAAGAAGAGGAGACTGAAAGGACACCTCATTGCAGATTAGAACTTCCTTATGAGGGAAAGCAGAGGGGGAGGCACTGCTCTCTTCTCCATGGTGACCAGTGACAGGACCCAAAGTCTGAAGCTGTGTCAGGGGAGGTTTGGGTGTATATATATATATGTATGAAAAGGTTCTTCACCCAGAGAGTAGCTGGGCACTGTAAAAAGCTCCCCAGGTTAGTGGCCATGGCACCAACCCTGCCGACATTCAAAAAGCATTTGGACAACATTCTCAGGCACATGGTGTGATTCTTGGTGCTCTCCTGTGTAGGGCCAGGATTTGAACTTGTGGGTCCTTTCCAACTCAAGGTATTCTATGAATGTCTGATTCTGTCTATTCATACAAGCAGGCAAACCACAGCAGAAAGCTCTGAGCAAGGCATGAAACCTATCTAATCACTTTGCAGCATACCTGGAAATATACCCATGTACCCATACTCTTTGCCTTGTACTTCAAAATTATGCTTTCTATATCAGGCACCTACCCACACAAAGAATTTGGACTGCTTGTCATGCCACCCCAAAGCTGCTCTCCCTCCAAGAGATCTCTCTCCCTGCAAATGCTACACTCCGACTTCTTTAAGTAGATTTCAAAGGTGCTCCTGGCAGTCCCACTGAATAGCACAGGAGGATCCTTTACTTCCTCTGTTTACACAACATGCCAAGACCAATTAGTCCCCTGGGAATGAGCTCAGCAGCTGCAAGAAGTCTTTGTGACACCCTAGACTTCCTTATGCCTCAGGTGAACCTGGTGCCTTCACCTTGAAGCCAAGGATATCCCTGCTCTCCCTGAGCTTGTGCTCTCAGCATTGCCAAAAAAGCCAGATATGCTGAAGTGGTAGCAGCCATGCAGGGTGGCAGCAGGCTTCATTAAATAGCAAGTGGTTGGCAGCAGGGCCTGCATGCAATGAAGTGTCTGTCCAGGGACCATGATCAAGGGGTGCTGGGAGAAGGCATTCACTGCAGCAAAGCAAGTGTCTGCACAAGCCAGGGCATTTCTGCCCAATTAAGGGAAAGAATAGAAGTCTTCTGAGCTAATTTTCTACTCCTTTGGACAAGTGAAGAAAAGCATGCATTGAAATATCCTCAACTTGGCCTCAACAGGGAGACACTGGGTGGCCAGCTGACCAGCCAGGGTGAGAAATACATCTGCCAACAGCCCAAACTCATGTCTGGGACACAGAAGGGCTGAATTATTGTACCCTGTGAAGCTGGAAAGGCATAGCCTGGCATCTAACCAAAACAGGGCTTTTTTAAACCTGCTCCTGGTACAGCCTTCCCTGCTGCAGGAGGCTAAACGGAAAGGCATGGAGGATGGAGATTTCCATTTATTCACAGGCCAAGAAAGGACAGCAATTCCCTAACTTCTTTAAAGCACTTGTCTCCCAAATTTGCTTCCCTTTTTTATCAAAAGGCACCAAATCACTGGAATACAGGGAGCCATTTGGACACCACTTGCCACTGACCCATGGGAAGAAGCAGAACCTTCTTAAACATCCCAACACAGAGCCATTCTACACCACAACCTTCTGGACCAACATTCCATCGCCATCCAACATAAAGAGAATTTGATGCAAAGCACTTGGCATCTCTTCATCCACCCTTGAGTTACCCATACCACATCACACCCCCAAAGTGTCTTCTTATCTCACAGCACATTTGCTTCAGGCACAAATTCATCTTGCCTGATACCCTTTGTCATCTGTGAGCTGCACAGAGCTGCAGGGATGGGAAGTAAGGCTCAGGGATAAGAGTGAAAGCCACATCTGCTGCTCAAAAAAAAAAAAATAGTCTAGCTGATAAACTTTTCAGCTGTGTTCTCATGGGCAAGCATATGATAGGAAGGCTAAGAATCACAAAACAAAAAAGCTTGATGTTCAGAGCCCAGATGAAGCCTTTGAGTAGACTGTTTAATATTAACATTTCTCATATGCATCATTTACCTGACTAAGAAACACATGATGCCACACACCACCCAGGCAGTTAAGAGCCATTTTTGTTGGAAAATGGAAACAGACCAAAATACAAACACCCTGGTCCCATTTTATATGTGGGGAATGGGGGCCCTGAAGTACAGGTAGCAAGCAAAGACTCATCATAAAGCTTCAAGCTCATGTTACTGGCTGAAAGTTAACCAATTACAACTATAAAAATAATACAAATGACCAAATAAAATATTCAGGCTGCATCTCACTGTGCATGTCATGTCACTTTGTGTGTCATGTCATGTTGCGCCCTCAGTACACTTTCTGTCAAATTAAATCCACCAGCTGACTATCCTTTCTTTATAACATGGATTCTACAGCCATGGAATGTTAATGACATCACAGTAAAAATGTTATTTAAAAAACACACTGCCACCTCCACTCCAGGTTTCAACTTCTTTTGCAAAAATCTTTGCCACAATTAATCCAGAAGTGTAGAGAGCAAATGGACAAGCAAGCCAATTATTCTCACAAGGTTTCCCCAGAAAAAAGCAACAGTTTGGAAAGCTCGTTTAAATTAGCCCCTAACCTTTATCAGTACACTCCTAAAGACAGTGCTGAAAGATGCTTAAGGGAGAGCAGGCAGATGCTATGCCTGGCATCCAAATCAGAGAAATCACCTGGGCCAAAAGAAACATTTTCTCATTTACTTATGAGCACTCTGAAAAAATAGATGGCTGGGCACAGGCTTAGCAGCTTTCTTCTTCTCTCGTAAGGATGTGAGACTAATTAAAGTCTGTCAGTATCAGTAGAAGATTTGGGTGATGTGAAATGCAAGACTGGGCCTTTTGAATGTTCTGTGAGCAGAAACTTGGCTAGAAGGTTGAAAAGGGGGTGAGGAAAACTGTACTGAAAGCACAAGTCTCTGCATTATGTATTCATGGGATGTATGCTGCCAGCAGGACTGAGAAAAACCAACAATGTAATAGGGAAATAGAAATCTCACTTTTAGGGTTCTTAGAAAATAAATGCATAGTCCTTTCTTTTAGTGGGTCCATCTTGTAGGCTTAAAGGAATTGTTGCAAGCAAGGTTAAAACTAGTACGTCCAACAAATCAGAGGCAGTGAAATTCTTTGCTAATGAGAGGAAATTCAGAACCGAAAATAATTGTTTTTAACTTACTGCAATGTACCAGGGCCAGCAGATGTCTGCAGATATCCTTTCAAACTGACACTACACCAGTGCAAATAGAAAAATAACGAAGAAACATGAAATACTAACTCTACAGCAAGGCCTTTTGAAAGAGAGGCGCCAGATGGGAACTGCACAGGGCAGCCTGCCCCATTTCCCAGGCTCTGCAGAGACAAGGCAAACTTCTAGCATTTCCACACCTCAGTCCCAGGCCAAATTAAAGTCCTGCAAAATCAAGAGTAACTGCATCTAGAGCAAACTGTAAGCAGTTTGTAAAGTATTAAGAAGGTAAGAAGCACTCTTTAACATGGCTATAGAACTCCTAGGAGGCATAAAGAGATCCAGGCCCAAGGAGGTCAGCAAGTGTGGAAATTCCTATCATCATCATGTCAACAACCACTTCACCAAAGGCTCTTTTTATACATGCTAAGCAATTAATTTATTTTGGAGTAAGTGACATAGGTCAGATCATGAAGGCAGTGGTAACTTGATGAAAGCAAATGCCAGTGATTTTGTTCCGGTGCCATGCAATGAAGTGGACAGTCCAAGTGCTGCCTTCCCCCTGGGGTAGCAAGAGAACAGCCCAAACGTAGCAGGAGCCACCCAAGAAGCAGTGCTTTTACCTCTCAGGAGGGGTATCTACACTTACCCCAATTTATCCTAGACACACAGCAGAAGTACCCTGAAGGTGTGGCCCTGAAGACATGACCACAAGAAGCAGCCCTACAAATTTACTGATCCTCAC
Source organism: Hypocryptadius cinnamomeus (assembly GCA_013400635.1). Lineage (NCBI taxonomy): Eukaryota > Metazoa > Chordata > Aves > Passeriformes > Zosteropidae > Hypocryptadius > Hypocryptadius cinnamomeus. The sequence continues at coordinate 124,788 of VYZP01051380.1, read as the reverse complement.
CTCAATAACCCTTTCCTGTCTTTGCTTACCTCGCCTTTATCTCAAGCAATGCTGCTTTCCTCACGTGAAGTTCTGCCTTACCTGCTGCATTTTTTCCAGGTCAAGGCTGGGCCTGCTGACCTTATCCCCATATCCCTGTCGATGTCTCTTACAAGGCATGACTTGCTCAAGGCTCGCCCCAACGCTTGTGAAGATTAAAGATCCGGAGGCCGGGCTCCGCACCAGGGGCTGGAGTCTCTTGGGAGGGGAGGCACTGAACAGCACGGGGCTCGGGCTGGCCTGCAGGCCATCGCCCTGCTCTGCCACGGGCCGGAAGGACATGGCACACAAGTTCTTCACTTCTTCGTCGCTGGAGGAGGTGTTGTTGCCGTCGCTGCAGCAGGTGAGCCGGCTGACCTGGGACCACTTCCGCTTCTCCGCGGCAAACTCTCGGTTGATGCGCTCCAGCTCCTCTTCCGAGCTGTGGCGGTCAAGGCTGGCATGGAAGAGGGCCCGAACCTTGCAGCATTGGCTCTCCTGGTTCTGGAGCTGGTTGGTGGCCAGAGGAGTCAGGGTACAATTCCGTCTTCTCTCTAGTGGGAGGAGGAGATTGAGAAGTGGCACAGCAGATATGTGTCCCACAGCCTATATAAAATGGGCGTGTTTTCACCTGACCTGCTGTTTTCATCTCCTCCCAAGTACACTTCTGAGCTGCTTCCCCACCTTCTCTTCCCCAGATGAAACACACTGCAGCTGAATGCTTCCCTTTGCAAGTTTCCAGACCAGACTGCTAGATGTCATCCCTTTTCAAACCACCACCTGGAAGTCTAGTTCCAGAGAAAGAATGGAGATCTGTCACCCACCTCACCTCCTCAAGGTAGAGAAGACACGAGCTTACAAATGTGTTGCCAGGCACTTGCTTCTAGCCAAAAACATTAACTTCTAGTGACCAGTTCTCAGGGCAGAAGAGCCAAGTAAATTACACTATCCTAAGTGTCACCTTTATGGCTCAAATAAATGAGATCAGGTTTCTGGAAATCAAAGTCCTGTATTACAAGACTTGTCACACAAGAGAGCCTGTCTTCAGCCACAAGCTAGGCATGCTTTATCTCTTCTGCTGAGCTCTTTTTATGCTAAGCATATGGAGCAGGGATTTGAATTCGAACAGGACATATCTTGTGGGTCAGGAACTGAACTTCTGCTTCCTCTACATAAGAATCTGCTTCATCCTGGGCACAGGGAACGCAATGGCAGTTTGGAAATGGCAAACTAATGGCAAACTTAGCATAATTTAAGAGATGCATTTACTACAGATTTCACCTGCAGCTCTAAGCTACTTCACATCAAGTCCAAAAACAACAGCAGAGCGCTTGTATCCTCTCTATCAAAGACTCTCGCTAGATGCAAGAATAAGGCTATGCAATACCAACAGTCTAGGAGGAAGGGAGAGAAATAATCAAATAATGAGTGCAGGGGAATGAATAAACTGAAGGTTAAAACTCAAAATAGCAAGGATGAGGAAACCCAGAGCAAAGATGACACAAATGCAAAAGCATGGAATAGAAGATAAATTTTTAGTCCAGCTCTGCTGCTGGCACAATTGTGGACCATCTCTGCCCCATGTTTGCAGCACTGGGACTTTAACACATAGTTAACAATGTCTATTTCTGGTGGTAAAAATGCAACTGCAGCATCTGATAACACCAGCCTCCCCCTGTGAGGTCTCAAATGCGTCAAAGGTGACTGATTTAATGCATCTGATTGTGGTACATTGGGGACTGAGAAGGAGGCACTTGGAAGAGCATGAGTGAAAAGAAAAACTGACTTCAGCCGTAGTATCCCAGGATCCTTCTATCTTCATCCCTTTACCTCTGTCGATCTGAGCAAGTTCCTGGTTCTCTCCCTCAGAGTCATCGCTGTCCTCATCACTTGGGGGATAGGAGATCTAGGGGACAAGGAGAAAGAAAAGGCTTCATCATGAACACTGAATATTGCTGCCCAAGCCACTTCCCCCACCCTCCCCCTCTCATATCCTGGAGGCATTCACCCCACCTAACCACACACACCCAGCCATAGCACCTTCCTGTACACACATCCTCATCTCCCAGCCCCAATGTCCCATCGTATCCTCTCACTTTCAGCAACACACAACATGGACTACTGCTGTTTCCACCACGCTGCACTGCCAGCTCTTTCCCAAGTACAATATCCTGCCTTTCACTTCCCAGACATGTAGCTTACAACCATCATGGCCTACCACATCCACATCACGTGGATAACTGAATCTCCAAAATCTCCACTGCTGAGATAAAGACACATCCTGTCAACAGCACTTGCAAGGCACCCACAAATGGAAGTGGCACGTTAGCTTTAGCCATCCTGTGTATGTACCCACACTTCCCCCTTGAAGTTCACACACAATCCATCACAGAACAGACTCGCCTTGCTTTCCTACAGGCCAACCCTGAAGTATTTAATAGAAATAAAAGAAACATGATTTCACAGAAACACAAACAATACTGTTACGCTGTCCCCTCCAGGATATAACTTACAGTATCACTGAACACTTTTGAATGCTCCAAGATTAACAGCAATTCACATATTTTGTCAATATCAAGACTTTTCAGGAACATCTGCTCTGTGTCAGCCAATGGACTTCAAGCCACTTACTCACTCAAAACATGTCTAACACTGAACAAACCTGGTAGCTGCCTCTTGAGAGGATTCAGAGATCTGAAACCCAGCTTTTATGGGTCAGATAGATCACACTGCTTCTGAGTTTCCTACACAGAGGAAATCCCACCTACCTTGTTACTAAAGTGACTTTTGTTCAGCTGCATAGAGCCTACCTGGAAACTACTAGATTAAACCACTGAGCTACACAGCTTAGTGTGTGTCTCTGGCAGCAGCCAAAACCAAGTGAGTCAAAGGAAAATGCAATACTTAAAAGAAACCTTTGTAAGAAACAGTTCTGGAATAACATGATCACGGCAAGATGAACTTCATTATTCCTTACACCTTTTTATTCAGAATAACAAACATGGCCATCATTCTTAGCTGCCTCAAAACACTAGCTGACAACAGAATCTAATGGCACTACATTTCTAAAGGTTACATGCCGTTTCCATTTTGCACCTTTGGTGTGCTGTGCTTGACTTTTACAAAGAGGAGGCAAGCATGTAGCCATTACACTGATTTGGACCCATTTTACCTCCACCACCCTGGGGAGATGTCTTTGTAGGTTTCAGCCACGCAGAGACACAAAACAGCAGCTACACTCTGCTTAGGTGTCTATGAAAGACACACTGCTGATGCAAAGAAACAGTAATAGCTGAGAAATTCTGATTGATACTGAATTTGACAGCTATTAAATCAACACACCTATTTTGTGACCATTTTCCAGGACTGTGTTTGTGGCATTTTGTTCCTCTCAAAAGCATGTTGACACCTTTTTTCCCCCCTCCTTCTTTAAAGCTACCTTTCGCTCTTCTGTATTTACACTGCCCTTTGAGAAATCAAAATATATTTTCCTTTCTTGCTAGTCTTTAAATTACGTTCTCAACTGTCAAAAGATGAATCAGGCAAGTCAGATTTCAGATTTATCCCCACTGCAGATATTCCCGAAGTAAACAAAGGACGTTGTTTTTCCTTCTACAACTACAATTTTCTTGTCTGTGTCCACACACATGCATCATTTAATAAAGGCAGCTGGCACTGAGGAACACTGCCAAACACAGAGACTTCTAGTTGTCCCCAGAGCAGGTATAATACCTTGTTTGTACCATGGTAGTTCACAGAGGGGACAGCTGACACTGAGGTGCCATTGTGTAGCTGCTGTACAGACAGACAGAGGTCCTGTCTCTGTTACAAAAGCTAAGGCTCCCATTCTAACTCAAGAGGTACTGACCTTAGTCTGTGCCTCATTCCCACATAAAAACCTTTCATTTGGACACGGCAGGGTTTTCAGGGAGGTTCAGCAGCTCTGCGTGGGAAACCTAGCAGCTTCAGTTTCTGTACAATGTGAATGTCAATATATGGCATGGCACTGCTTCCAAAAAAAAGCCAATGACATCTAGCACATGCAAGTCAAACAGCTACTGCACAATGTCACTGGCTTGAGATGCTTAAGATAGGACCTGAATTTGAGTCAATGACTGACTTTTGAAGGTCTTTGGGTCTACCAGTCGTGGGCTTCCAAAATATTCACTCTTCCCTGTACAAGTGAAATTTTGCCAGCCCTTGGCCTCATATGGGTAACCTTCCTCTACTGAGCCCAGTCTCTCAGGCAACCAGACCAATACCCTTGTGAATTGCCTTAAACACTTTGCTAGAGGCTTTCTTCAGAGCACCTGAAAGAAAAATCTTTCAAACAAGAGACTCTAGCTTTCATGTCCCGCAACAGAGAACCATCATTCATAGTAGGCTAACCATTAATCTTGCAGAGCCGAAATTTTTTACCTTAAACTCCTTGCCACAATACCTCACACAGGCAAAGATTAATGGAAGATCAAAAAAAAAGGATTCTGTCAGTCTGGGTAACAAGACTTTCCAAAAACTAAAGATCTATGGAATCAAAGACTAATGCTCTGACTAGTTGGAGATAAATACTCTCTCCTTTGACTCTTCCCAGGCTTTAACAGTACCCTCTCTCCTAAACATTCAAAAACATTTCACTAAACACAGAAGTACTGTGTTCAGGCCTCCAGCCTCGCATATATTAGCCACAGATTTACTTTTGTTCAAGGCAGCCCCATTTTCCTCAGAAATTCAGAACTGTGGCACTGCTGTAGCAGAAAATTTGAAAATTTCATGTCAAAAGTCCCACCAGATCATGGCTTCATTCACAGCACATCAATTGCAGAACTGTTTTGACTGAAAGACACCTCTTGGTACCACAACAGTCCACTCTCTTGCTCAAGCTGGAACAACTAGAAAAGTTGCCAGGACTGTGCAAAACACACTCTCTGCCTTAACATGCAAAATTGAAGAGAATAGAAAAAAAATCTTCAATTTACATAAATGTGTAAATGTTTACAAGCTATGGCACAAAAGAAGCCAAAACCCAAAGGACAGGTGGCCATCCACCCTTCAGTCTTTGTTCAGTGAATGCACCAGAAAGCAGACTCCTGTTGATGAGGATCACCCAGTGTTACACCTGGGATCTTCAGCTCTGGCACCTGACATGCCTTTGGTCAGGATAAGGACTCCTTCTGTTCCAGACAGAAACATAAACTAACTTCCCTATGCATTTCATTTCTCATCCATCTCTAGTAAGGAAACAGCTTGGTGTAAAATAACCAGATGGTATTTAAGGAAAACTTAAGAGTAAAGCTTACACTTTTGAGGGAGTTTTAACATGAAAGACAAACCAGGAGATACAAGAAAAAAACTAGAGACAGAAAAATATATCTTTCTGATCACACTGCTGCTTGTCAACTGAGTAATAAACTGCAGCTGAAATTGCCCAGGTCCTAAAGGATCACATCACCCTCAAAGTCTAAAGCTCTGAAATACATCAGACAATTAAAAAGTCCCATTATGTTAAAGTGGAGTTCCTCTTGGTCTGGCTTCCAGAAGAGAAATTATCCTGCTATCATACAATCAAAAGCAATGACATTAAGAATCATCTGTGAGCTTACAAAGGATAAGAAATCTCACTTCTAAGGCAGACTAAAACTCCTCTATCAGGCTCCACTTAAAGGCTGCATTGTCCTAAGAACCTAAAACACCAACACAGCATGGTTTGGTTCAGCATAGGTATGTTCATGAGGAAGAGATAATACAAAGATACAACTGACCACAGGCAACCCCTTTTTCCCTGCTTGAATGAAGAATGCACACAGGCTGGAGGGCATCATTCCCAATCTCCCTCTGGGAGCAAGGGAGGGAGGGAAGGAGGGAGTTTACTTCCAGGGAGGTAGCTTCCCTGGCAGAGGCCAATACTGCCTGTGCTGCACACATAGGGCTGTTTGTGACCCAGGCTTGCTCACTTCAGGCCAACCACTCCAGGGAATGTCTGCAACTCAGTGAAGTCCCTTCCAAGAGCCCTGGAAAGAGACTGGGCTAAGTTGGTCTCACACCCTGGTTCCTGGCACGAAACCAGAAAGCAATAACAACAACTACTGGTATCTCTGTGATGGGGAACTGATTTCCATTTCTTCAGACTTCAGACTGGAGAAATGAAACCAGTACTCACTCACCTCCCCCCTGCCACACTGCCTACAGAGCAGCTGCTACAGACATGGGCAACCTACAGCACAGGGCTCTGCTGCTGGCTCTTCTCCATTTCCATTGCTTGGCTTCAGCAAAAACATTTTGCTAAATTTCCCTAGTGTTATTTTTACAGGTCAACAACTGGTACAGTTGCCACGGGACACTGCCTGATCTTGAATGAGGGAGGTGCCATCCTGCCAATTATAAGAAACTCTGACTTAGAAAGAATTGGAAAACAAGGTAGATGATGAGACACCGAAAGGCAGTTTTGAGCCATGGAACATTAAGAAGAAGGAAGGAATGAGTCAAACAGACCTTCAAATTAATGTGTAACTCTTTTCCCAAGATCTCCTTCAATTTTGAGAGATATTCAGTAAATATCAGGGAGAGTTTATGCTAGTACAACAGGCTGGCTCTCTCCTCAAGAAAAGCTGCCAAGTTAAAGTACAGTTCAATCTTCAAACATCCACATGTGAGATGTGACTGCCCAGGCTATATCTGGGATTTACAGCTGGGGTCCTTCAACAGCTAAACTTCCAGCAAGAACTGTCCTGGTTTGGAAAAGCTTTTCTAGAATATTTTTTCCATGTTACTATGTTCCTCTTTAATTTTCACAGTAGGTCTGCCTCCAAACTCTATTCACCATTTCCTTGCAAATGGCTACAGTCAAACCCAGGGCTCATAACCCTTGAACATGGTCCTGCTTGACAGAGCAGCTGTTGGGTAAATGAAAGCCAGGATGGGCCAGTGGGACACAGCACTCCCTGAGGCCCTTCTTTTCTAAGCCCTACCTATGCCAAGTACAGCAAAATTCCTGTTGTAGGAATGCCAGCTTCTGCATGGGCCTGGAGTGTATTAATTGTCTGTGGTTTCACAGATGTGAGGGAAGAAGAGAGTCACTCCAGGTAGACAAATCTGCAATGCTTTAACAGTACAGTTATTATTTTTGTTCAGTGCTTACCATTCTCATACACTGCCAAACATGGTCACTGGCAACTCTCAGGATGCAAGTAGTGGCAGTCATTAACCAAAGAACATGGAAACCAAGCTTCTGTTCTGAGGAGCAATGACTGAGCTGCATTTCCAGAAGCAGGGGCTTAAACTGGGTTACCTAGATCTTGAAAGGAAGGCACAAGGCTTACACAGAACAGTGAGGATATGAATGGTGCATGGGTGTGAGGAAGTGCATGCTTGGTCCTCTTACCATTTAAATCCCCTCCCTCGTCCACCTGCACTTCCACAAATACATAGGCGTGTCTTGGCCATACTGTCTACAGCTTCTGGAAAGAATTGGCACCTGTGGACACATCTGACTAGAACTAAAGCAGAGACACACCACCCTAGTGCTGGGGATCCTCATCTGCAAGCGGAGTAAGCCAGAGGACTCTATATGCAGACAAGTGCAGTGGGGTTGGCTTCAGCCCTGGAAAAGGGTTGTTGTTTTCACTGGTCAAAACATGGTTCAGGCCAACACAGCTGACTCTCTGCACTCTCTCATCTGCCCCACATCAGTTCTCTTTGCAGCAGTCAGAGTGTACAAACCTCTTTTTCAAAACCTTCCCCTGCTCTTCCCAGGGCTAAGCTGAGATGATTTTGCAGGAGGAAACTAAAGATAAAAACACCAGAGGGTTTACAAAACAGAAACCAACCAAACAAAAATCCCTTGAGAAACCCAGCAAGTCCCAGTGCTTCACCATTAATCCAGAAAAGTATGTTTACACCACCAGTGAGCCTGTGGTGTTTGAACACTTGGTGTGCACAGGCACCAGAAATTGGATACCCCATGTTTCCCAGTCACAGGGAAGTGAATACAGCTGATGCCTGCAATTGAGACTACTATCCACCCTGGGTCTCTTCTCAGGAACTCTGAGCAAATACTGCAAATAAAACTAAGATCATGCTTTTAAATTCTACCCGAAATAGAAATAATTACTTGCAAACAGCCTAGAACAGACTTAGTCCTACCAATGGTATAGGCACCCATATAGAGGCACTCACTCCTATCAGGCATCACACTTCTGTAACAACAAAAGACACAAAAGGAATGCTATCAATTAAAAAATTAGTCTTTAAAAGGCCTCCTAGACAAAAAGCACGCAGACTCTGTTCCTTACAACACAAAATACTCCAAATCTGAGAGAACATTATTAAGCTTATTTATCCTCAAAGCCACTATGAGAACAAGAATCTCTCTGATAAAACATAACTGCAGTCATGTTTGCAGCCACGGTTTCAATGTTATAAATTTCACTTGTTAAAAACAGAGATAAAACAAAGTCACTACAGGCCTCACTCAGCAGGTGGATGGGGTCTGGTAACAAAGGTGTTACCACGGAAATAGAGTCTTTAATCCTTCAATTTCCTTCTTGACTTCCCAGACCGCTGTGTTCCAAAGTAAGACCACTTCTGCACCATGGGAGCCAGGGGAATGGTGCAGCTCCATGCCGTGATATGTATCACTCCTTCTGGTAACAAGGACTTTTACAAAAGTCTCAAACTATCCTTATGTTTTTAGCTTCAGAGGCTAGTTAAGGTTTACAGCTCTGCTACAACTGACAGAAACCATACACTCCTCCAACTCCACTTATACCTGTATGTGAAGCTCACAGGTGTGCCACTTCCCAGTAAGTGTCCCACCAATCTCCTACACTCCTCCTCCCACACTCAGCTTCTGCTCCTCACAGACACCCAGCCCAGCCTGGCTCCAGGTGGCAGTCACCTGCTTGTGATGGAACCTCACTATGAGTTTCTCAACAGCTCTGTTACTCTACTTATAGCTTTGCTGCTGCAATAAAGAGAGCAATGGCTAATTCCTACACAAATTTCAAGGATTCTCATGAGGGTGGCGTTCACCTGTTAGCTTTCTCATCCCATGAGGGGAGACAACATAGCTCAGATGAGAACAAAGAAACGTATCAGAAAGAAGCAGCAACACAGAGGTCCCTTTGCAAAGGAGGTCCACTCCCCTGACAGCTCTCAGCTTGGAGCCCTGGCAATCGCCTGGCTCACACCGGGCAGGAGCAGTGTTATTCAGCAGTGTTGACACCACAAAGCACAGCAATCCAGGAAGACAAAAAGGACCCCGAAGGATTAAAGACCTTCTTTACGAGGCCTCATCCACGCTGCACTAAAACACAGTTACTTAGCTCCATCTGTAATTTACAGCCCATTTGCTGCTAAACCTCAGCTCCAAATAGTCAGATTAAAAGCAACACTATTTATCAGAGGCTTAAAACCCTCTCAGACATAAGAGGGAGACAGTACAAGGGACACCTAGAACTGGAGAGGCACCTCTAATAGCTCATCTTATCTGTAATGCATTTAATTAGGGAGGGAGGATGGGAGCTGGCTGCTCACACCAGTGCCAAGCATTCCAGCCCTGGCCACGGGGATTTAAATACAGCCCTCCCGACTGACAGCCCACCCCACTGGCCTAGCTCAGTTACTACTGCTGTGATGGGAAAAGGTTTCTTTGCACAGGCCAGCTTCTCAGGCAGTTTACAGCAGCTCCTCAGCATTCCATGAGTCCCCTCAACCAGGGAAGCACGGCTGACAGCAGCTGGCATAAGCAACACATCTGGTAACAGTTTTTCCATTCCCTACTCAAAAGACTCAGAGGGCAACTGCCTTTGCTCTGAGATACTTCCTTAGCTGAGGAGAAGCTGCTTGTGTTGGGAGACCTCACTCGACACTCACCTCTGCTCAGCCATAAAGAACTACATTAGCCACATTTGCAAACACAAGGAACAATGCCTTACAGTCAGGCTGGAAAATACATTTGGAGCACATGAGACATTTCAGGCTTCTCCTCCCATCAAAATCTCACATTAACCCCTCTGAGTGCAAGCAGATGAGAGCTGTTTCATCTCTATGGATTTACACCAAACTTCTTGTGTTTTATCAGAGAGCTAACCAGTAGGTTAATCCTTTCAGACCAGGTCTTTGATCCATCTGGTCAGGCACCTTCAAAGTAAGAGTTAGGAGCATGACATAACTTGCAATGTCTCTCATTGCACCAGACCCTTTCCTGGTAAACATTTTGTGATTCCAAGTGGCTCCTAGTTGGGAAAATCTGACAAATGGGTTGCCGGATCATCCCACACATGGAGGGATGACCTAGAAAAGATGACAGAATTTGAATATTCACAAAGACAGAATTTGAATATTCACTCTCTTCTCCAATATACAGGACAGAAGGCACAAAATTAAATTAGTACGAGGTAGGTCCTAAACAAATAACAGGTGATCATTAGGCAGTGTGTAGTTAAGGTGTGAAATACTCTGCCACGGGATGTTCTGGATGTAAATACCCCTACACAGATTTAGGCAGAAGAAATTTGCTAGGTTACCAATGCAGGAGGACAGGCTACTGGGGGAAACTGTAGGTCTAACATGGGATGGATGCTCCTAAATCCCACTCGTGGAAGCGGAACAGAGCACCATGCAATTACTTGCAATGTCACAACATGGGGGGATGCACAGAGCAAAGTGTGACAGTGTTCTGCCAGGCCCAACCCACCCCACCACAGAGTGCTACTGAGACAGCGTCCAAGCACTACATACTAAATTAGCATCCCCACATATCAGTTCAGATATGGGCAAGATGGGAAAAGCTGCACTGCAGTTCTCTGCAAAACACCATTGAGGGGTTTCCCAAAAGTGATTGGCACTGTCCAAGCCAGAACAAAAAGGATTCTCAGTGAACAAAAAAAATCTATACATGAAAGCTGCTGATTTTTCAAGCCTCTAAATTATTTCTGTTTATATGCTTCACACCAAATACCTCTGTTCTTTCCTCTTAATTAGCCTTTGGCCATAGAACTTTATTCCCTTGGAATAACCAACTTACAGGAATAAAGAAAAAACTATATTAAAAAAAAAGCACACACAAGAATAGTCTGGCTGCAGACAACTGTCTGGAATAACCACTTGGCTTTGTGTGTAATAACTGGGTGACAGGATATGGAAGGATTATTTTATATTTTTCCAGCTTACATCCAGACACACTCTTAGCAAACTGGAGAACTTAGCTGCCTGTCTGGCACCTTTCCTTAAGATGGGAAATTCCCCATTCAACCAAAGGAAATTTTATCCTCATCTTATGTCCATATAGAGCTTGGCAGATTGTGTTATGCCAAGAAGTAAGGACATCAGTTAAATAAAAACCAGCATGCATCACGGAAACAATGTGACCCCCGTTAGGAAGGAGCAAGATGAGACAGACTGCGGAACAAAACAGGTGTGAAAGATAGGATCTTTGTGCTACCAGCAACTCAAATTGTGTGATCTCCTTGAAATCCTGGCTCAAAACCAGGTTTGTAGCCCAGACAAATCAATTAATCAGCTACCAAGCAATAGTTTGGTCCCTAGATATATCAGAAACCAAAGCCCACCTATTCTCATTGTGGACATTTATGAATATTGAGGTGTTTGGACATCTCACAATTACCAGGCATCTAGAATCCTTTCATAAATCTAAATTTAGATAAGGACCATCTACCTTGAAGTCAGGCAACAAACCTCAGGTGAACCTATCCATGAAACAGGAGACATGACTAATAAAAGCCTCCTCTGGAGACCTAAACTCAGGAACTGGTTTCCTTTTCCTCCTCAGAAAGTGTTTCAAGCCCTGAACTCATAGTTCTTCTCATATGGCCTGATGCTGGAGCTAGGATGGGGAGGTGAATCCAGGCAAAGCTGCAGAGGCCTTTTCTCAGGTGTGTTTGCTGGGCACATGGACCAACCAACCCAGTCATGTTGTTTGAGGAAGGCAACCCACAGCCTACCAGGCTACCATGCCTCAGGGATACCTCCCCAGGTTTCACCACATCTCCTGGCTCACAACACTCATCCAAAGGGTGCATGCCAGATGCACAGACATGGATCTGCACCCAGAACCACAGCTCAGGCCTTGGCAAGCTGGATTCTCAGCAGCAGGCTGAGCCGGGATGATGAACTGCCTGGAGAAGATTGCTGGGGGAGGAGAGAGCTGGAAACAAAGAAACAAGGGGCTAGTCCACACCAGCTGCTTTGTAAAGCACTCACAGAAACTTCTTTGGGCTTTTAGCCCCTGCCACACTTAGATGATATTCTGTTGTGCTAACACAGAATAACTAGAAAGAACCAGGATTTAGATTACTGCACATGCAGCCATGTGACCGCTTCGGTGCAAATCTACCACGCAAGATAACTTTCTTATGTACAAGTCCACCAGGAACTTTCCATAAGCATCCACGGTATTTCACCCTCCATGAAGCCATCAAGGATGGTCCAGAGAACTAATCATCTGAGTTCTTCACAAAGGGTACTCTGTTGTGGCTTTCCAATTCTGCTAGAGCTGCTCAACAGGACAACAGCAAAAGTTCACCGGGCTGAGCACTTGGTGTGCAGTGATTACAAAGGAGATTAAAACAACAACAAAAAACCCACAAAAAACCAACAAAACCAAAAAGCAAACGAAACAAAAAAAACCCAACCCCACTACTCATCATGTAAGATCCGCTCCCTCTGCCAGCTCCTGAGATGCCCCAGCCTAAAAATGTGTGTCCTACAGGGACTGAACAATGCAGTGTGACATAAGGACTGAGGTACATATGGATGCCAAGTCTGTGTCCAAAGAGACCAGCCCATGGCAGAGAGGAGGTTGTAATGGGCACAAAAAGCAAGAACATAGCAAGAGAGGGAAGAAATGCCTAGAGACACCCTGAGCTGCCCACCCCCAAGGAGTGACCACGCCAAACCAGAAGAAACCTTATTTGAGCTGTGCTTCACCTGCTTGCTGCATCCCCACAGCTTGGGCAGCCCTGTGCCCAGACTGGCTCTGCATAGGTCACACTGGGCCGTATGTCCTTTACATCGACTTTCAGGCCTGGGTCACAGCAGAGTTCGCTGCACAGGGAATGCTTTCAGTGCAGATAAAGGTCACAACTAATTGGCTTTTCTCTAAATCCTTGCCTGGGTGTTCCCGCGGAGTACTTGTGGGTGGTGCTGGTGCCTATTGACAAGCAGCTTAGCTGGCTGACTGCTGGTCACCGGCGGCAGGAGCACAAACAGGCGCTGCCCACGGCCACGCACAGCAGCTCCGCGGCAGCGCACAGCCCAGCACACACATACCTGTGATGCCGGTTGCTAGGAAGAGCTGGATCACCCGGCAACCTGAATCCCACTCAACAGGAGAACAGGGGCTACAGATAAAGGCACGGGGGTGGGAGGGGTTGGCGTTGCCTACAATGTGTGTGGGAGTGTTATTTCCCGCTGAAAAGGGAATACAGCCCTTGGTTCCCATTCTGAGGAAGCCCAACAACACTGCTGTGACCCCAGGCATGCTCCAGGAACAGCCAGGGAAGCTGGCCAGGCTGACACATTACAGCAGTGTTGTCCTGCCCACCCACCACCCCACAGAACTCTCCTAAGCAGCTGCAAGCCTTGCTTTTTACAATTAAAAAAAAAAAAAGGTGAACCCACTTTTTTGTGAAAGCCATATAATTAGAAGAATGACCTGGTTTTGCTTTCTGTTTTCAGGTCAAATATGAGCTCTTTACGTGCTCAAGAAGACATTTAGCATCCCAAACAGTGCAACAAATTTGGAACTTGTAGGACAATACATGACAGCAGGAAATTAAGAACTGCACTATCCAGCAAAGAAAAATAATCCATTTTCACTGAAATCCCCAAGTTAAATACATAGCACTGACTTTTCAGAATTTAGTGTTTCATTCAAATAAAAACCAAGAATTGGGAAATACAAGGAAAAGTAATGAGATTTCTTCGTGCCTTTGGGAGGTAGACTTTTTTTAAGCTAGTCCATAGTTTCCTATCAGTCATAAAGGCCAGCTGAGAGAATGTCTCAACAAACTACCTCAATTTCAATGAATGCCCCATCATGCTGTATATGCAGCATCTGCAATTTGTCTGAAGTATCACTCTTAGGAATTAAGTCACTACAGGAGATTATCAGTGCTGAATGTCTGCACAGAAAAGATGACAATCCTTAAAGATTCAGATCTTCAAAGCCAAGTAGAAAGAATTGCAAACCTATTATTTTACAATGCCTCAGGCAGAAGTCTCAAAAACCTAAGGCTTAAAGTGGCTGGGATTGCCTGTTCTACTCTTTGCCTTAGCTAGGTATCTGTCACAGCCTTTCTAACGCATTAACATACATATTTGCAGTCCAAATTATCACAAGCCTAACTTCAGGCCTATTCATAGGTACTCCAAAAGTCAAAATTGTACTTGCACACTTAGATTCATGCGTTTGTGTCCTTCCTGTGATTATGACAAACCAGAAGCATCTAACGTAGCCAGCTGGTGTAACAGGAAGAAAAGCAAAGTTTCAATGTAAAACAGAGTCCTCCAGCTCTAGAGGAGTGAACCTGTGGCATCTGTGGAAAAACCCACAAAGGAGAGAAAACCTGCATACACCACAGCAGAGAAAGCTAAATTTTCGCTGTGCCAAGCTGAAGACCTGTGACACACGACAAGCAATCAGCCCAAAGGAAGGCAGCAGTCTGTCCTCGTTCATAGTAAGCTTCAGCACTTATGCAGATATTTGAAACCATATCCACTGTGCATCAATAATAATGCTACTCCACTCCTTTTTTTTCTGTCTAAGGAGAAAAAAAATAATGCTCCCGGCTCCACAGAGTAACAAGCTGCCACAGGGACACTGACTGCAGGAGTCACTGCCCACAGCCTTGAGGTTCACTTTGCACAGCCAGCTGAATCCCCTTCATACAGGGAGGATGAAGATGATTCCCAGTTGCCTGTCAGGGCTGGCCAGCCAGACCAGAGTCTTATAGCTGATTCCAAATACAGATGCCAGTAGAAAATAACTAAGATGACTTTCTGGCCCCCAGTGCTGTGTATGCACACATATAAGCTGCACGAGTACATGAAGAGAACTGACACAGCGGCTTTGTTAGCACCTAGCACACAATTCCCTTTAAGCAAGTACAAGGCTAAAGTTATGTAGAAGAGAAATGCAGTTCCCTGTCACCAGAACACTCACATTTGACTTTGTATCACTGATCAACATTAAGGAAGTGACAAACATGTCTGTATAATCTCTGCCCAAGACCAAAGTGAATATGCCAAGTACATAAGTAACTTAACAACTTCTGTTGATTAGAACATCAGTTGTATCACCTCCATAGTTGTTTGTGTCAACAGCAAGTTGGAATGAAATTGCCACCTTTAAAGTGCTCAGTCTTCTTTAGCTGCATGTTCCAGCCAGTTAATTTTTTAACACACCACAATCCAACTGTTTCATTCTGATAACACCTAGGGCCACTAATTAAGGGCTTAGTTTGACTGGCAATGCACAGACTTGTTCCAGCCAGATGCTCCCTGCCCGAAGGAGCTTGCTTGCAAGCAAAGCTCAGAAAACAGACACCCACACTTGAGCCACTACATAAATAGCAAGGCCCCAAGAGTCAAAAAGAAACTTGGAAGAAACACACTTGTGTGAGAAACCCCTACCCCAAATTGTGGGGATGAACAAGGCATTTGATTTGCAGAAAGCTCATGGAGTTGGTTAGAGAACACTTCTAAGGACTCAATATCAGTACTCCATCACAAACCCCCATGCAAGCCCAAGATATGCATTTTAAAAGCTCCTCGATCAGTCTGACTTAATAGTTCAGGAAGTGCTTCTCAGGGCTACAAGTCTACAACTAGGAAAGAAAATAATAAAAAACTACACTAGACTGTAATACTGGACAACTAACACCAAAAAAAAAAAAAAAAAATCAGGCATTGAGTTACAGGCCCCGCTCACTTTCCTGGTTTTGAAGTATTTCACTACCATATGGGACACTCCCCTGATCTCACTTTTTTCTCCTGTCTCAACTGCTCTGGAACAGACCCAGTTGCCAGCCATTATCAAAGATGAACCCTAACCTGTAAAGTCAGACCTACCTCTGGCTCAAAAGCAGCCAAAAAGGTTCCTGAATCTGGCCTAATATCTAGCCAATAACACCAGACCATTGAAGCAAGTGGTAGACCAAACACCAAGGCACCAGGCAATGCCCTCTCCTTTCTTGGACTGAGCCACAGAAGCTGAAGGTTGAAGAGCTGAAGCTCTCAAGCTAACAGGCTGTGTCATGAGCTCAGGAGTGGACAGGCTACGCCTGCTACAGGGGCACAAGTATGCAAGGGAAAGACACCTCGGAAAACTTGACATCCACAAATCCATAGGCTCTGATGAGATGCTTCCACAAATGTTGAGAAAGCTGGCAAATACCATGGCTAGGCCATTCATGATCATCTTTGGAAGGTCGTGGCGATCAGGAGAGGTGCCCGAGAACTGGAAAAAAACAAATGTTATCCCGGTCTTCAAAAAAGGCAAGAATTAGGAGTCAGGGAACTACCAGCCAGTCTGCCTCACCTCAATCCCTAGAAATGTGAGGGAATGCCTCATTCTGGAGGCCATGTCTGTCCACATGGATGGTAAATTCATGCTGGCTACTCCTTGTCAATGTCATGCCTGACAAACCCAATTGCCTTCTAAAATGAAAAAACTACCTGGCTGGACAAAGGGAGAGCAGTGGATATTGTCTACATTGACTTCAGCAAGACTTTGAACACAGTCTCTCACAACATCCTCCTAGGCAAACCCAGGAAGTGTGGAGTGGATGAGTGACCAGTGAGGTGGATTGAGAACTGGCTGATGGTCATAATCAGTGGCAGATGGTCTGGCTGAAGCCCTGTCATTAGAGGTATCCTCCAAAGCTCAGTACTGAGCTCAATATTGTTTAACTCATTCATCAATGACTTGGATGAAGGGACAGATGCCTCCTCATCAAGTTCACTGATGCCACAAATTTGGGAGGAGTGGCTGATACCCCAGAGGGCTGTGCAGCCCTTCAGAAGGACAGGCTGGAGAGATGGGCACAGAGGAACCTTCTGAAATTCAACAAAGGTAAGTGCAGAGTCCTGCACCTGGGGAAGAACAACCCCATGGACCAGCACACAGCTGACAGCTGCGGCTGACCTGCTGGAAAGGAGCTCTGTGAAGAAGGACCTTGGGGTCCTGGTGGACAACAAGCCATCCATGAGCCAGCAGTGTGTCCTGTGGCCAAGGAGGCCAGTGGTATCCTGGGGTGTGTTAGGAAGAGCACTGCCAGCAGGTCGAGGGAGGTGATCCTGCCCCTCTACTCAGCCCTGGTGAGGCCACATCTGGGATGCTGTGTGCAGTTCTGGGCTCCTCAGTACAAGAGAGACATGGAGCTACTGAGTGGGTCCAGAGGAGGGTAACAAAGATGATTAAGGGACTGGAGCATCTCTTACCAGGAAAGGCTGAGGGAGCTGGGCCTAGTCAGTTTCAAACAGAGGCTACAGAGAGAATCTCATCAATGTATATAAATACCTGAAGAGGGGGTGTCAAGAAGATGGAACCAGGCTCTTCTCAGTGGTGCTGAGCAATAGGACAAGGGGCAACAGGCAGGAACAGACAGATGCACAGGAAGTTCCACCTGAACATGAGGAAGAACTTTTTTACTGTGTAGGTGACCAAGGCCAGAGAGGTTGTGGAGTCTCCCTCACTAGAGATATTCAAGAACTGTCTGGACACTATCCTGTGCTCTACCATGACCCTGCTTGAGCAGGGAACCTGGAACAGATGATTCTGGAACTGTGATTCCTTCCAACCTTACCCATTCTGGGATTCTGTGAAGCAAGGTCAACTGTCTTCCAAGGCAAGGCACTCAAATTTGAACCCTATCACACTTGACAGCCCAGCCATCCTTATCAGAAACTGCTGGCTGAGCAGGCTAACCCAGCATCAGGTGAAGTGTCAGTCAGTCCTTCCCTTCCCACCATGGTGACTTCTGGTGAAAGGGAAATGGAGGGACACTTTCTGAGAGACACCAGCACATCTCGAGTCAAAGTCCTCTGAGCAGCCCTAGCTGCCAACTGCCTAAAGGCCAGCTTCAGAATGGAAAAAGAGAAGTCCATTACATCAACACCCAAAGACTGAGTATTTTGTGGTTTCACTTACAGAAGGCCATGGCATCCTCCCAGCTTCTCCAAGCAGGGGAAAACTAGGAGGACCTATTACAGCCACACTAAACCAATTCAGGACACATCATACAAAAATAAAACCTTCACAGTGGGCACAAATTTCATCCTGAAAAGACTCCCAAAGTTTGGATGCCAATCCAAGATTGGTCAAATCTTCCACACTTGTAAAAATGAGTTGACAATCTACTCAAGGAAAGTCTCCTGGGACTTCGGCTAATTTCAGTACAGATGTAACCTAGAAGCACAACAGCAGCTTGCTTTTCTTTCAATTTGGGAACTTCCCAAAAAAGTCAAAGTGCTAAAGTGAGTGGGCAATGAAGGAGATGAGCAGCTAAGCACGCTGTTATTAAAGCTCAGAAAGCACTTGGTTTGGGTGGTGAATGTAGATCAATTCTTACTCTATCCAAACTTGATGCTCATTCTCCACTTACAGGACTACAGACCTCTACAGACCTGACTCTGTGCTCTCACCCAACTTTTCACGAGGTTTCAATGACAGCACACTGGACCTTTTAAATAATTTACCATACAAGCCAGAATATGTACAGACCTGCATAGAACAGACCAAGGCCAAGAAGGCTGAGTCTGGTCAGTGCCTGGCAGCCCCACATCATGAAGGCAGTAGAGCAAAATGGTACAGGACATTTGGCCTTGACAAAGGATCCATGCACAGGACAGCCACCAGAAGCTTCCACACTGCTCACCCCCTGTGACACCTAGCCAGGGTCCATACCTGCAAGCAGCTCTGGTCCAACACCTAAGACAGAGCACTGCACACTCCATTAAGCAATTAGTATGCTGCTGCAAGGCTCAACCAAGACCAGGCAGCTGCACATGGTCCCCAAAGGCCTACAAAACAGATTTAAACCCAGAGTTTGCAAGCCTGGCTTTCTGCCCATACACATGTGTACCAGTCATTGTAGCACTCTCCACTGCAGGCTGCAAAGACAGCTCTGATGGGCCATGCAATAGCCTTGCAAGAAAGGCACAGTGCAAACTTAACTGTCTCCACTGAGCCTGCAAAAATGCAGACCACCTGTCTGCAGCACAAAACCTTGGCACTAACATGAACAAAATGGCTGCAGATGCCCACTCATGCACATTTTCCTGCATGCCTCCAAGCATCCTGAAGGCTGTATCTATGGCTGAGAGCTCTTTCTAAAGATTCTCACGGATTCACAACCTGAGGCTCCAAGAGACAAACAATAAAGCTACAGGAGGACACTGCAGCCGTAAGGCCCAGAAACACAATGTTAAAAAAACCCTCACTGACTCTGCAAATACTCTGCACTGAATCAATCCACTACAACCTAAAGCACTGCCCTTACTTTACTGCCAAAAATAAAATCTAACCCAGCCTCCCCTGAGAGCCACAGAATGTGCAATCCCTGGAGGAAGAAGTACAGCAAACTTTGTAAGAAACAGTGCTGATGTTTCATCAAAGTTGCCATCAGCCTGTCCAGAGTGACTGCGCAGAAGTGCAGCCACACGGCAATGAGCCTCTGTGTAACACATACAAAAGACTCTACTAGAGTCTGGTATACGGATCCCCAGCCCCCAACTCAGGCAACGAGGGCTGCTACTTTTCCCAGATCCCTTCTTTTATTTGGAGCCAGGTGCTGCACTTCCCACAGTATTGGTGCAAATCCAGAGTAACTCTGCTGATTTCAGGGGATATCCCTTGGTTCACAACAATTTTGCCAAATCTGGTATTTTTTTCTCATTCGTCATGGCTCCATTTTTATCCCGCGGTATATGGCTCAAAAATTCCTCTTTATATTTGGCAGGAAGGGCTTAGACAGTTCTTATCCTGAATCTGTGGTCCTCAGTCTTATTTTAAACATTAAAAACGGAGGTAAGAAGAATCTGGAAAGCTATGGGCCAAAGCAATGATCCAGCCTGCAAACTTCAGCTCAGATTCTGGCCTTCAGAACCAAAAGAGAGAGAAATGCAAATAACGAGCTGAAAGGCATTTTAGGTAAATCATGTTTGCACAGTACCTAGCACAGTGGGGTTCTAGCCTGGAAAGGGCTGAGAAGCTACAGACTGCCCACGTACAAAGGTATCCAGGCAAATGCTTACACAATGTGAATCCCAGCAAAAGGAAAACATTCTGAAGAACAGACAGATACATCTGTCTTCATACACCTTTCTGTATTATCTGAATTGTGCAGGGTAATTCTGAGTGCAAAGGAACGGGACTTTAAGTAACAGGAATACAGCCTAGGCCAGTTCCTCCTGAGCACACTGGCTGAGAGGAAACTGACCCAGCATAATAAACACTGCAAGTTTCCAGCTTTTCAAGGCCCTCTTAGTAGTTACCTGAAGGGGACAAAAAATAACCGAGACAAAACCGGCTTTTCTTACCTTTAGCTGGAAAGGTTGAATTTCGTTCAAACTCTGGTTCCTGAGCTTTTTGGTGAGGATCTTCAGCATGGTACAAATCCGAGGAGCCAAGAAAGGGTTAAGCATACACACACGCACGCATCTGCATCTGCCGCGCCGCTGCCGCTACGCCCGGCGGAGCTGCGCGGAGCTCGCATCCAGCACCCCAGGTACGCGGCGGCGGGGCACGGCTCCGCTCCCGGCTGTGCCCCTCTCCCCTCCGCCACCGCACCCCGTCCTACAGCCCTCCGCGCTGGGACGCAAAGGGAATCCCTCTCCAAAGCCTGCAGAAAAAAACTGAACACCAAACTTCCTCTGCCTTCCACCCCCTCCTCAGTTACGCTTCAGAAAGGAGGGAGGTACCAGCTGGCAGCGTGCTGCAGGGGACAAGAGACACTCGGCGCAGGGGGCTCACTGCGGGACGGCAGAGCTCCCTGGGCGAGGCGCCGGGCTCCGCTCATGGCAGCGCTCCCGCCCGGTCAGCCCCGGGCGGGCATCGGGCATCGCGCCCCGCCGCGGACCACCGCCGCCACCCCGGGGTCCCTCCGGCACCGCCGCCACGGGAAACTTGTAACAAGCGGCGCGGCAGCCGCGGCGCACATTGGCCCGACGGGGCGGGACGGGGCGGGACGGGGCGGGACGGGGCGGGGACTCCGCTTAAAGGGTCACCGGCCCTTCCCGATCGCCGGCGGTCCTTGAGTCCCCCGACCTGGGCGGGCTGTGCTCGGGATATAGGGGACTGGTAGCTGTCTCTGCGCTACCGCATCCTGGCTCGCAGCCCGCTCAGTCCAGGGATCCCAAAACGGGATGCCGTGACCTGTCCTCCGATTCAGAGCACAGATCCATAGGGAGGGCTCGTGGGTCCTGTCTCGAGTCCCTTGAGCCACCCCGGGAACTTGCATGGCGCCTGCAGCAGCAGGGAAGCTCGCCACAGCCTTTCCCCACAGAAACGCAAGCGCAGGGCCAGGCCAGCACCAGCTCCTGCTGCACCAGCTATCCTCGGGCACAAGCAAGGTGCCCCATTTCCATGGACAGTCCCGCAGCACCTCCCTGGCCAAACAGTCAGGAAAGTTATCCGGGGCTGACTGATAGGCTCCCGGCCACTTTGAACCCACAGGAAGCCGCCGACACGTTTGCCAGCAGTAACAACAAAGGGCTTTCACCCACTGCCAGCTCCGTGCCTCCCCGTGTCTAGGTGAAAGGTCCCTTTTGCCCATTACCACTCCCTGGAGGCCAGCAGAGCCTTTTGTCCCAACCTTCCTCCTGGGGCAAGCTAGGAAGCATTGCAGAGGTCTCTGCTTGTGTACAAATTGCAGAGGAATGCAGGCTGGTTAACTATGGGTTCCCAGTTCTCAGCCAGCAGGCCTGTAACAAGATAAGAGCACTCCTAAAGTGCTGACTGTGGAAAAGAGAGAGCACATCTTCGCTGCAGGGGAAAGGGCCTCGGTTCAGCTCCACTTAGCAAAGTATTTTTTCCTGAAGGAGTACGACAAGCACAGAGTCTGAGCCAGAAAGCAAAATTTTTGCTTTTCAGACAGTGCCTTCTTAGAAGATGTCTGCAGTGGGAAACCGTCTCAGCTGTTAAACCATACTTGTTCTGTGCATTCTGCATTCACACTATGGGCTTGTTTTCACCTATTTTTCCCCAAACTCACAGCAAATTGAAATCACAACCCAACCTTATGACTCTAAGCCACCACATATTGCTATAGGTACTTCTGCTTTTCTTATTGCATAGATTAAAAAAACCAGCAAATACTGCACATGAGCAGATTGCTAGTCTGGCATCCTGCATCCAACAGGAAGGAGTAAAATGCTGACTGAAACCAGAAATCCTCCTTAGAGATATGCAATATTATATTTCATGCTAGATAAGAATTATCCCTGGGACCTAACCAATAACCAATGTATATCCCAAAGTCAAACAACTGAGACTCTCTTATAATTTTTTCCTTTTTTTTTTTTTCCATATAAAGTGAAATTCCCCAAGCCTTTATTCATTCCTTATTTCAGCTCTGGAGACACTGGCTGTCCTTGTAATAGTCTGTGAGATACAACCCATAAACCACAGTGAGCTTAAACTACTGTGTATGATTGCTTTCCCATTCAGAGATCAAGCACTGGGGCAGGCACATGCCAGGGCCTAGTTGTTGTTTCAGAACAGATGAAGATGAAAAAGCTCCCTGAAACAGAGAAGAGCAGAACCTGCCATCCCAACTGTAACACATGGCAGGCTCTACCTGAGCTCACCCCACTATACCACAGGACAGCAGTGGGGACCCCAGCCTGGGAACGGTTTGTGCTAGGCCTCCTAACCTGCTGCAGGGCCAGGCCTTGTGGTGGTGAAGCTTTTTTGGGGCACTTGCAGTTTGAGAGAAACTAATTCTACAAATCCTGCTTCTGCAACCTTTACCTCTATGTGTTTCAGCAAATACATGCAGAGCAGCTGTTTCTTTCTTGCTTTGTATTTCATATGACCAGAATCATCAATCCACAGCATCCAGCATCTCCTCTGAATGAGGCACAGTGACACACTGCTGCAACCAGTGACAAGCAATTTAGCAGACCCCCAGAGGAAAAGAAACTCTCACAGAAAGCAGAGCTACAACCTACTGCTGCAACCCTTGTATTAGGTGATCTGTGCCCTGAGGATGAGGCTCAACGTGCTGAATGGGTTCCCAGTAGATGACAAGTCACACTGCTGCATCACATAGTGGAAAGAAAGCTTCCTGAGAGGTCTGGAGACATTGCTCCTCCACATACAGGTTGCAGAACACTACCAAGTAACTTCTATCTGAGAATAGCAAAATATTTTCCAGGGGTAATTCACAGTATTATTCCCAAAGAAAAACCCAAGTCAGAGAAGGTTACTTGACTTTCTGAAGGTCACTGGAAAAAAGCTGTGGAAGATCCAAGAATAGAAGTGGTACCTCCTGGCCCCTAAGCTGCATGTGCCCAGACTGTAATCTAGCCTGTTACCAGATCACACTGCTGGAGCTATGCAAAATTCAGTGGTTTCTGTTCCCAAGCATCTCATGTGATCACTCTGCTCTGGTTTTGGTTCATGTGGGTTTCTCACCCCTGGAGTTTTGATCTGCCTACTGGGTTCAAACCAAATCTCAAATCTGAAACCTAGTCCAAGTTTCCTCTGGTCACATGATAAAAGCATGAAAAATGCATCACACAACATTTAGGGTAAACCCACATGCCTGCTCCAGCATTTCTTGAAGAGCTCTTTAAATTCCTCATGGCCAGACGAGGAGCAGAAAAGAGGCGAGTGGCAACTGTTCCCTGCAAGAACACATGGCACTGAGGTGACAGGGAGAGGGCAGGGGACTGTGACCTGAGGCAGGGTACTGGTTCACTTCCACGTGTTCCTGCCCACTGCTGCCATGGGGAAGACATCGCTGGATGTCTGCTGTGCCTCATCTTACTTTCCCTTGGAGACATTCCTCTGTGGGAATCCTGACCAAACAGTGCCATGGGGAGACAGGCAGTAGGGGTGAAGACAATGCAGTGAGGATTAGTTTAATGCACAGATTCCCTCTGGGCTATGTTTCCTGTTGTGCTCAGAGGACAAGCTAATGCTTTCTGCAGTTTATCCTGCCCAAGGTGTACCACTGACACTGCGAGGTGCAAGAACAGGAATGTGTGTGGGTGCAGAAAGCCTCATTAGGCAGGCCTGGCCAAGCCTTCTCAAAAGCAAAGAGATGCTCTTTTCACCCTTTGAAGTCACCTGGGGATTTGCTCGCCCCCTGTTACACAGTGAACCGCTTTTTGGTCTCCTTTTTCCACACACCGTGCCGTAACAGGCTCATGCCGCATCTGTGCATACACGGGTCTGAACATCGCGGGGCTGGAGGGAAAAGCCAGCCAGGGAAGAGCTTCAAGTGCCATCTCTTGGGGATCTCCGCGCATTACACCCAGGGAGACGAGGCTGAGCTGGAAAAACCCCATCCCTCCCCGCTTGCTTATGGCCCTAACTGGGTGGTGTCCAAGACAGACACTGGAGGTACTGCCAGTGCCAGGCAGGGAAGGAGCATCTGCCAAGGAAAATGCTAAAAGAGAATAAGAGGGCAGGAGCAGAATGAAAGCTGAGCCTGGAGCTTGCTCGGAGGAAGATGTGGACCCAAAGCCAGGCACATGTTGAATGGTGCTCCAGAGCAGGGCCATCCACCAACAGATTCAAACACAGTCCAGTGTATAGCAGATAAAAGCAGAAGAGAAGGACAATCACAAAAATAATGATAATTGTTCCCAGAGTAGTATGACTGACAAAACAGACAAAGGGCACCAAGCCTTGTCCCTAGCCAGCCACCAATCACTTCTAGCAGGAACCACAGGACATTCCCCCTCCCGGTGTGTGAGCTGCTGAGCCTGTGGGCTCCTCCAGAAGGAATCATCTCTGGCTCGGCCTCTGCACAATGTCTGCCTTAACACAGGCCAAACTAAGCACAAACACCCTATGACCCAGCTGCAGCACACAAAAGGGCTCTCCAAGCTCTGACTGTGTAGTCTTTATACCAGGAGGATAGGACAGGCACTTGGGAAACAGATCCCACACATGAAGGAGCCCTTCACTAAAGCTATCAGCAACCAAAGGTGAGAACTGCCCACCACTATCTTAAAGCCTACAAACTGTCCCAGAACTGAGCCAGCTGCTGTCATGCAAACACTTTGGACATTCAAGGAGAATCAAGAAGAGCTGGTTAAAGATGGCTGAGGGTAACAGCTAGTGGTTCTTTTACATACGTATCCTTTAGACTTATCTGAGCAATGAAGTACCTAGGACACATGTTTTGGCATACGCAGGTTTTGACTGCCATAAAAGAGGAAAAGAAGGGAAAATGAAATTGAAGAGATGCTATTTGATAGAGAAACAGTGACTGTTCCAGCATAGGTCACATGACACACATAATAAGAAGAGACAATACTATCAACAGCACTGCTGGGCAGCCCCATCTCTGTTATAATTCCCTTGCTGCCCATTCTTTCCCTGCAAATTGCGTGGGCCAATTGGAAAGTCAGCATGTGGCTGATACAACGAGAGCCTGAGAGAGCAGGCATTTACACTGTGCTTCCCCTGATGGTACTGCAGACGTGTTCCTCTGCAAGAGGGCCTGGAAGGGCCCCCTGACACTCACTCGGTAACAGGCTGCTGGGACAGCACTCACAGTTTAGCTCAGCCAGCCAGAAACTCCAGGGTAGCAGGGCAGCCTGGCTCCTCAGAAACACAAGCAAAGAGAAGCAACGATTTCTGCTTTCAATACCTTCTTTCTAATCCCTGGAGAAGAGGAATTGTCTCACCAGACCTTCTTTCCCTCAAATACAGTCACTGCAACTCACTCACATCTCTTCCCTTTCAAACGCCTTCTCAATAACAATCCTCAGCTGGGATCACACAGGGATTCTGAGCCCTGCCATGTAGTCAGGAGCAGCCTGACAGTCCAAAGATGAAAGAAACATCCAGTCTACCCCCACAGAAAGAGCTTACCAGCTCATCAGCTGCCTCAGACCTGAGGTCTTTAGGTCAAAGACAAGAAACCTCAAACTATAATGCTTAGAAGGGCAGCGACAGAGAAAATCCTAGGGTCCTGCAAAAATGAGAAACTTCTAAAGCAAAAATGCTAGGAAATGAGCACACACAGTCTCTGAAGAGGAAGGGGGGAAATATTATTGTGGTTCCTGGTCTGATGAGGAGAAATTCTTTTCTGGAACTTCCTGGCTGCCCAGACAGCCTCTGGGCTTATCCCAAGTGTATAAATAAACACAGCTTTCAAAATCAAACTAGCTCCTCTAGTTGGGCACCCCATCTAGATATGTATTTGTGAGCAGCTTCAGTGCTTCTAAGAGAAGTGAAAAAAGAGCCAGGTTAGTATCACCAGGGAGAGAAATTTTAGGAAGAATTTTCAGGATGTGCAAGTTTGAACTTGATGCCTTACTGCGGGCACAGTGCACGCACAAGGAGAGCAACAGCCAGGCCACACCCATGCTGTACCCTGGCTGGGCCATCCTAGGCAACTCCTGGCCACAGTGCCCCACTTTGAGCCTGGCCAGACCCCTCAGACTGCCATCAGGTGAGCAGAAAACACCAGCCAGCACTGGTGATACTTCACACAACTGTTAGGACTCCCATCTGCTCCTTGCAGGGCAGGGAAGACAGTTTTGGGTCTGCTGAAGTCAGTGTGTGTGTGAACCTGTGCTGCTGAGCAGCTCAGCGTGGCAGGGAAGGCTGGGAGAGGAGCAGGAGCACCACCTGAGGTCTCTGCAGGAGTGACAGCACAGCAGAATCCTCCGAGAAAGGCTTGCAGGTAAAATATATAGTCCTTAAAATAACTGCAGAACTGCTAATGACTGAGGATTTGTGGCTACAAACCAGCCAGAACCAAACGGAAGGGGTCCAAGCATCCAATAAAACTGCACTGTGAGGAACAGAAAAAGATAACTTGTCTTCACAAGCCTCTGCCTCAAAAGCTCAGATTGCTAGACCGACCAAGGAAGGAGGGGCCTTAGAAGATTTTGTAATGAGAAGAAATCACAAGCACGCTTATTTAAAGCACTCCTTGCTTTCTGAGCTCTGCCATTGCACATTGCACCTGTACCTCCTCCCCAACTCTTCTAGAGGCCAAGACCAAGCGATTAAACCTTTATCACTTTCCCACAGCTAAGGACAGTTATTTGCAAGCAACTCACCAGAAATTCCACTTGAAACAGCTCTCTAGGCTGTGTAAACAAGGATGAAAACAGCCTTGGGAGGGAGGAAATGAGATTTGGCATCAGAAACCATGAGCTCTGCATGCAGTCACGCTAACACTACAAATGGTCAAAAAAGTGGGAGGAGCTGGCAAGAAAGGATGGGCTAAGACAAAGGGCTGATAAAGGGTGGGGGGTGAGATATTTTCATGGAGATCTTATCATCCATCACTCCCTCACTTCTCTTTGTTTCCACGCTCGGGAAAAGCCCCTCCTGTCTCGTCCCCGACTCCTCCCGTGCCTGCATTGCCGCCGGGCGGCCCCAGGGGGCGCAGCAGACCGCGGCTTGGCGCCGGCCCGGCTCTCCCTGCCCAGCCGCTCTGCCGGGAACCGCGGGATGCAGGGCATGCACGGGATGCAGGGCGTGCACGGGATGCAGGGGCATGCACGGGATGCAGGGCGTGCACGGGATGCAGGGCTGCCGGGCTTCTCCAACTCTGCCGGCGTGCGTGTTCTCCCGGCTGGGCCGAGGGCACAAGCAGCATTACCTTGTAGCAGCAACGAGCTCCTTTATGTCGGCGAGCACACGCTCAGGCAGGAAATCGCACTTCAGTAACCAAAGGCCTGGATGTCTCGCGCAGCCAGCCAGGCTGCTGCTCCAAGTCTTCACACACCGCCAGCCAGGTTGGTGCTCTCAGGCTCTGCCAGCCCCCTTGGTGCAGAAGGCCAGAGTGAAAGGATCAGGCCTGCCTCCAAATCCCACTCTAGGATGACCTCTCTTCATTCGAGTGCATGAGAAGTGGGCATCAGAGCCTGACACAGGTTACAGCCCCACACCAGGCTCCTAGCCCTCAAAGGCAAAGCAAAGTATGGTCACACACCTGACTCCACTCAGAGGAGACAATGCAGAGAAAAACTCTTCATCTTAGTTTCCACACCACAGCCAGTATTCCTAGAGGTATTAATGAGTCATTTTCTGGAGCCTGTTTTTGAAAAAACTCTCCTCTTTCTCAGCCAGATCTATTTAGATGTATTCTGGTTGCTCTCTACATGGGAAATGGGCCCAGATACACAGCATCAAATCCCCTGAATAAACTTGCTCACGCACCACAAAGCCACGCATGTAGCAGGTGTGTGGGGTGCCATCTCTGGGAGGCATGCATGGCAAATGGCAAGAAACAGGACAGACAGATTCCATCTAAAGGATCAGATGTTCATCTCATCAGTTCCCAGCCCTCCTCTTTTCTCCCTCATAAACCCAAGGGATGACTTCTGAAGATCCAGATGAATTTGGTTATATATGGCAGACACTCATCATACCCACAGATAAATGGAATTTCAGCATACTTTTGCCCACTTCCTTGCTGCTAATGTCACCATAGTACACCATCATCACAATATCAGAGCTGCCCCAAGACAGCCTGTGGTTGGGATGGTTGGATACCCAGGTCACATATGGCATAGGAGAGCAGCAGTCCCACCAGATGGACCGGAGCTGCACAGATAAGGAAGGACGCTCGTTATGTCAGTGTTGATCTCAGCCCTGGCTGTGTGTCCTGACACTAATGCAGTGCCTGCATTGACAGAAATTAACTCAGGTTACGGTAAGAGTCAGGCTAAGGAGGTGACAGACACAAAGAGTTAGGAGGAAGAGCTATGATTAGACCAGACAGATGGCTCAGGAGAAGTATGTGGCTCGCAGCACTGCAATTAGCATCCTGACCAAAGGAGTTTTGTTCCTGCGTTTCAGTGCAGGTTTGCTGCTGTCAGTCAGATGCTTTTCTGTGCTGTTCTTCAGAGAACATAGAAAAGCTCAAAGCTCAAGTACGTACTAGAAACTTAATAGCACCGTTCCCAAGAGATGCAGTACCCCAAGGATCAGTGTAACTGAATACACCTGCAGGGATGTTCCTTTCAAAATGTAATCAGTCCCCTCATAATTTCATACAGCAATATAAGTGTAATCTTAAAATCTCCAAGTTTTACCTGAAGACAAAGGAAATTATTTTCTATGAAGCCTGATGAAAATTAGCCAGGCTTTGAAACATTACTGGTTTGTATGGTTTCATTTTTATCTCCTAGGTTTTATGTGACTTTCTCCCTAAAAATATTTTAAAAGTGTTAATTAAACAGAGCTCACTATTGTTATATGCCACTGTCACGAAGACAGAGATAATAAAACTGCATAATTACAATCCAGTTTATCTTCCAGCAGATTTTTGCTATGTAGGGAAAATACTAAAGGGTCACGAACACCAGAAGGCAAGGCTTTTTAACCAAGGTGATAGAAGATTTAAAGGCTCAAGGCCTATGTCCACAAAAAAACCCAAGGCTCCCTAAAATGGATCTTGGGAGAAATCAACTACCTAAGTCCAGGCATGCAACCCTTAAAACCCTGCCTAATCCCCTGGGCTCATAGACTATGTCTATACCAGTAAATTAAACGTGCCCAGGACTGTTCTCTGGCACCGAGAGCCCTGGCACAGGATGGCTTGCACCAATAACATTAAACTCTTTTATCCTTCAAGCAAGGCATTTGGATCCAAGTGGTTGTTGGGAACGGCCCCTGGCCCACAGTAACTCCCTCAGTTATGCCTGGGAATTGTCTGGAAAAGTGTTAACTGGCACAGGCCAAAACCATGGCAAGAATAAATTAAATGGAATCAGCTATTAATTTCTAGATGATGGAGTTGTACTGCCCCAGATTTACTGATACAGACATAGCCCTAAAATCCTATTGTGTGCACATGTATTATCTATATATACTTATATTGTGTGGACATGTATTATCTATATATACTTATATACTGTCTATATAATATACATTTATGTAGAATATTTTGCATTCATATAGTATACTCACAGGTATCAAGTTTGGTCTGCATAGGAAGCATTTCTTGTCAAAAGTGTGACAGATAGGTGTTTATGTTGCTGGTTGACCAGTCATCAGCAGTCTTTCCTTTCAAGTGTCTCCATTCCAAGTGTCCCCATTTCAAGTGTCCCTTCCAGATAATGGGAATTTCTAGCTTCTCAGACACTGCAATTTTATTGTGAATAATTGGAAACCTTTGGGGGAAATTTTCATACTGATTTTCACAACTGGAGTGTCTATTTGTCCATGCTTAGAGGTGCTTGCCTGGAGATTACCTTTGCGTTTTGAGGCTTCTGAGGCTGTGAATCTCTAACATTGGTTCATGTCTATCTTGTACATAACTTGGCAATTCCCAGTGTAAAGCCCAGGACTCTGCTGTGACTGAGCACCTTATGTCCACCTTGACAGACAGGAACCTGAACCACCAGCTCTACCTGCTCCTCGTGGCAAACAACCCTGCAGCTCTTCAGAGCCTGAATGCCCTTGCTGTGTCCTGCCTGCCTGACGTCAGTCACACGATGTCCTTTTGCAGAGACAAGTGGGACACCCAGGGATGACGGGATTGGCACAGCAATCATGGGACCATTCCTGTTGCACATATAGGTCCTTAAGTGTGTCCCAAATTACAAAGTACACTTTGATTTCCCCTGGCATTAATAGCTAGTTTTCCCTAAAACTAGTCCAGCCAAGTCATATGGAGGCATAGGGTTTTTATCTACAGGCTTAGCTTTCAAACCACTCCACTTACCTGTAAATAGGATGGCATCCTCTGTCCATGCAGTGATTTTGCTTCAGCAATGCAACATGAGCAGCAGCCAGTCTTGACTTTTACAGGAAAGAGCTTCAGCTACATAGTCAAAAGCCCATGCTGCTTAAAAGAAAACCTTTCATTCATGTCAACTTGTCCATTAAATTTAATCATGTGCTTGTTCATATAAAAAAATATACTGTACACATCTTAGGTGCAGAGCAGAGTCTCTGAAGGGTTTGGACAATATCCAGAGGTAGGCTATGTTTCACTGTGCCAGAGGTGTCTGAATCAGCATGAGCTAAAACTCGCAGCCTTAAGACCTGACTGCCCAGGGTGTGCAATGCTGGGACACTCAGAGAAGGCTGTCGCTCTGTGCAGTGGATCTGCCATGCTGGCATGGCAGTCCGAGCTTGGAAAGCCGGCTTAGCATGACCCTGGAGCTGACTTGCCAGGCCCACCAGCCACGCCAATGCCTTTCAACCAGCACATATATAATGGATATATGACCATACCAGCAGGTACATGGGAATGTATAGTGGGAGATGTATTCAGGCTGGGGAATAGCACCCTTCCAGCCGCAGTTGGTGGTTCTGAAGGACCCGCGGAAGCAAAGCCCGGGGCTTTGTCTCCCACAGCCCGTGTGAGCAGGAGAGCACATCCTCCCAGCGGGAGACCTGAGCCAAAAATCGGAGCAATGCGCTCCGTGACTGCTGCCGCTGAGTCAAGAGGAAATGACCGAGCGCGAGGTGTCGGTGCAGGAAGCGCTGCGGGGCAGAGCGGCAGCGGGCAGNCGGCGGGCAGGCCGAGCGCCAGGCCCCGGTGGCCGCGGCCGGGCGGTGGCACCGAGCCCACGGGGAGCGTGGCCTCGGCCGCCTCCTCCGCCCTGCGCACGCATCCAGGGCTCGGGTTTGCGGCTGCCTTCACACACCCTGTTCTGAGCTTTCCTCATCCCGACGCAATCCCTTCTGGTAACAGTTGGGACATTGAGGCCGATTGCAAGACCGCGTGTGCGGTCCCTGCCAAGATTTTCCCATTGTCGCAGCTCGCTGAGTTCCTTCCCCTTCCTCCACCCACCAAATCCTGCTGGGTTACTGGAAAAGCTGCAGTCCAAATGTACCAGTGTCTTCAGGCCACCTATCACATAAAGGGGTTTTTCCAGGAAAGGCACATAACACAATCACAGCCATTCCCGACTTCTTTGCCATTTGAAATGTCTTCTTTTCCACTCCTGAAAAGGGGTAGTAACCTATTTCAACGGCACCAGTTACTAGAACGGCAATAAATAAATAAATAAAATTAAGTTCGGTGGATCTGCGTTCTTTAAGCTCCAGGACACAGCCGAGCCGTAGTCTGTGTCTTTAAGACATAGAGTCTTTAAGCTCCAGGACATAGCCTAGTCCATATAAAACCCAGTCCGGTCACCAATTCTGTCACTTCATGGTGACAGCCAGCAGGTGTGTAGATTGCCTAGACAGTGTCTCCCTCTCCCCACAAACTTTAGGAAACTTGGGGGATGCACACAACAGGATGGGACAGCACCAACCAAACAAAACAAAATAAAAACTCCTCACAAAGAAGAAAAGGAAAAAAAAAACACCCCACCCCCCCAAAAAAAAAAACCAAAAAAAAGTGGGGAGACAATATTCTCTAGGACTCAGAACAGTAAGAATCAAAATTTCTGTATTACGGGGGGAGTTTTCATTTTCCACATCCTTGGTCGCTTTTCTTAATCTCTCTGAGCCTCCTAGTTTTCAATATAGCACCATTTTACCCACCTGCAGAGTGGCTGGTGCATTTGGTGAAGGTCATTATAAAGGCAGGCACTTTAATTACATGTTTAAAGTGACAATTGGGTCTTTTTATGATCATGACCTGAAGGAAAACCAGACTGCCTATTAACTAGAGGTGGAGAACATTCCATTAATGAAGGCACGGAAGGCAGGACTGTGAAGTTCTTATTCTCTTTCTTAAGGACAGATTATTCTGTACTTCTGCATAAGCCAATTAGTTTTTAACTGCCTTGGCTCCCCAAACTGCAAAATGGAGGAAAATACATATTGCACAGAAGCAACATGAGATTTATTTATTTATATAAATAACACTATCAAGGTTCTTGGAAATTGCCAGATAAAGCATGTCACATAAGAACAAAGTAAATAGGGCCAGTAGCTTTTATCGTGAAGCAAGTAGGAAATATTTTTGTCTTTATGATGCTGAGAAATATAAGGAATTAACAACCTTTTCACATTGTGCTTTTCACTCTCTTGCTGAGCATTCCCTGCTAGATAGAACTCAGAAGGACTCAAATGTTTTTGTCTTAGCACATCAGACACAACCCTATGGAGAGTGAAATGCAAACAGAGAAAGAACCAGAAGCTTTCTTGTACCATCAAAGATGTAG
Source organism: Hypocryptadius cinnamomeus (assembly GCA_013400635.1). Taxonomy (NCBI): domain Eukaryota; kingdom Metazoa; phylum Chordata; class Aves; order Passeriformes; family Zosteropidae; genus Hypocryptadius; species Hypocryptadius cinnamomeus. Next base: position 91,476 of record VYZP01051380.1, on the reverse strand, counting down.
AAAAAGGGGCAAGAAAAGGTGGCAAACCACAAAGTTTGCCCAACAGAGAGGCCAAAACAGGGAAGAGAAGTATCAAAAGCAGCCACAGGCATCTGAGAGGAAAGCACAAGTGAGTGGGAGGAAGACAATGCAGTAATACAAAAATAAAGCCCCTGGCCCATTTGGGCATGTTCAGATTAAAGGGCAGGGGCAAGCCAGACTGACAACTACCTTGGAGCTCTTCCCCAGGGAGCAAGGCACTGGGTGGTTTTTGTATATAATAAAAAAGCTTTAGGCTTTTCTGTTCATGCCAGCTCCCTTTATTGAGCTGGCGTCTTCCCCCAGAATGGCTTTCCCCAACAGCCTTACCTGAACCCTTAAGGCAAGTGCTGCTTTTTCCCTGCCCACAACAGCAGCAAGAGACAACATCCACCACTCACACCTTCCCCCACCATTGCCTGCCCCACTAGACCTACCAAGATTTCTCTGGGTTTGGCCATTCTGAGGACAAAAGTCCTCAGACAGTGTTTAGTCACCTCTCAGGCAGTCTCTCTACCCCACTGACCTAACACAAGAGAACCATCAAGTGGTGCTGGCAAGCTGCACTGTGTCCTCACAAAAGAGCTCTCCAGTACCTGTAGTGGTGCAAACTGGAAAGGCAATTAGGAAATCTCCCTTCTGTCTCTAACTGCAGCAAAGACAGGCACATGGGAATACCCTGACATGCTTTTTTAATGGCTTTTAAAACATTCAGTTCTTTCTCTGCAATTCAGAGTCCTCTGCATCCCTGTAGCACAGCACACACAATGTAGGTGGATTCAAAGCCCCTACCCCCGCCTAAAACTTTTCTACAAGAAGTCATCCTCACAGCCCCACTCATCAGCCCTAAGTCAATTCTGCTCCAGTTTTGGCATCTTCCATGCACTTCTGGAACCTCAGGACTCCTCCTTGTCTGAGACCTCACAATTTAAGAACAGGCTTCTGTAGTTTTGATTTTCTCCACTGTATTTGTGAGCTATGGAGAGCTGGACTAGTGGGAGTCCCTGGGCTCCACACTTGAATGGTTGGGAGAAGCAGAGCAACCCAGAAAACACAAGAAAAGCTGATAGCACTTCAGGCTTTTTGATGCCTCCAGGTAGCAGGAGTGTGATCTGACCCCATCCAGCTTGAAGGATCTCCAGCCAAACTGCCCACTGTTCTTTAATGAGATGCACGAGGCAGAAAGGACACAGCCTGGTTTCTCCCAGCAGCTCACCAGGTTGATGGCAGAGTGTCTTTGGTGTAAAATGATGGGAAAAGCCTGAGTATCACAGCTGTTATTTCTCCTGGCTCAAAGATTCACTAGGAAAAACTGGTCCCTTTGCTTTCCTAGATCTGAGGAGCTTAGTTTGACTCCAGAGAGATTAAAGGTGCTGAAATGGGAGGGAGGGAAGGATCCTACCATTAACAAAGGGCTGGTTGCAAGTCTGGGGAAGGAGTATACTCCATCATTAAGATATCTATGTTCCCTCTGGGAAACCTTTGACCTGAAGTAAGGATCTGAGTTCAGTGACATTCTTCAGGCGGTAATTAAGCAGAAGGCTGGTGGAGGAAGCAATCTCTTCAATCTCTCTTGCTCATGCCTCCATAGACATCTTGCACCATGAAACAAAAGTCTTTACCTGTGCACAACCCTTACCTACTGCCAAGTGTTGGGAAAGCTGTGACTTCAGGAACTGTTAAGAAAAGGTCACTGAACTGCTAAAATCTGACAGCATTTCTATCACATCCAAAGCACAGCAGCCAGTTTGCTCTGTGCACCTCCTTTCCTAGCTACAATAAAGTGGGCAGCCCAGCAGTTAATGCTGGCAACTCAGAGTAATTGAATTTGCACAGGGCCCATTTCCAGCCCTGCTATTGTGCAAGTCTGGGAAAGGCACCAATTCTCCCTGTGCTCTCTCCCCCACCCCCCAAGTGAAACAAAGCACCCATCAAGCAGCAGGCTTGCTTGTCTGAATGAATTAATAGCTGTAGAACAACCTGAGTTCTACACAGGTCCGTCAAAGCCATTATGAGGACTGATGCTGGATATCACCCCCTTGTTCAGAAAAAAAAAGGCACACAGAGGCTACATCAGGCAACTGCAGAATGACCCAGCCTCAGGAAGAAATCTGACATATGCAGATACCTAACAGTAACATTTATCAATCAGGACTTACATAGACTTGACTTGAACCAGGCAATCTGGAGTTTGTAGCCATCCTCTTAGTTCCTAAGGCCTGGAGCCTTAAAGGATTTAAGCATCTAAATAACATCAGCGGCCTGAAACCTAAATACCTTTGAAGAGCAGGGCCTCAGGATTAGCCTGCTAACCAGAAGAGTCTAGCTTTATGCCACTGGGAACACCAGCCCTGATGTTTCACCTGATACTTGCAAAGAGGCAATGGAGGATTGAGAACCCACGTTGTTAATTAAAGCAGGGTAGTATCTTGCCTCTTAATAGGGAGATATAATCAATGTTAATCTTCTGGGTGTGCTACTAAATATCCAAAGGGGATGTTTGTTTTGCAATTTCCCTCTTCCTTAATGGCAGGCAATGGTAGGCTTTTCCCTGCCCTGCACAATCAGCCACCCTGCAAATCACAGCTATAAATATTTTGGCTTGTTTGATAGCTGTAGCATTTCAGCTTCTTTCAACTCGAGCTTCCCCTCAACCATTATTCGTTGGTCCTTCGTGGCAGAGGTTTTGAGCTGATGTCCTCCTGTTAAGCTACACATGCTGTGAGCTCTGTGTAGGCTTTTCCTCATGCTCTGGATTTCAAGCTGATCCATACCACATACCTAAAGGAGTAGCAGCAAAGGAGAGCAACTTCCTGCCTTGGGCAACTCAGAGAAGATGCCAGCCATTTGCCTGAACCACCAGGCATTGCAGAGATGTCCAGCTCTGACTGAGGAGGATGCATTGGATGGGGAGGCAGGAGAGACTGAAAAAGCAAATGGAGAAGGAAGGGGATAGGATGGGTAGTCAGGAGAAGGACAAGGGCAAAAAAGGCAGGGGAAGGAGGAAGCAAGGCAGGATGTCTAGGAAGAAACAAGGTTTGAAATGAAGGAGTGGGATGACTGGCAGAGTGGGCATGGCCTAGAGTCAAACGTGAAGTCTAGCTGAGGAGCCAGTGTATATGGAAGAGTGGAGATCATGTGGACAAAGGCATTTGTGGCTGTAGATGGAAAATCAAGTTATTGATGCACTTAAATTCCTGCCAGCCAAGTCCTAGCTATGGAAACAGTTTTGGAGTTGTTAGACAGTGGCCGTAGCAAGGGGGAAGAAAATAATCTGCTTTTTACAACGGGGCTTGAGAAATCTCAGATACATGTCTGGAGAAGACGTGTCTAACATGACTGGAGAGGATGAAACGTTGTAACCTGGAGACTCCTCCTACACATAATGTCTGGGAGACTTGAGGATAGTTTATTAGTACAACAGCAGCAGAAGGTGCCATTAGTAGTTCCAGAGGAAGAAGGGTACAAAGAGTGCAGAGAATATGGATGGGCTGAAGGAAAAGCAAAGATGGTACTGTTGTTCCTGGCCTCTTGGGCAACCACGTGTGGGTGCCCTAGATGAAGGCAGATTTGCTGCAGGCATTATAGCTAATGCCGTCTTAATTTCTGACGTGTCACTAATGGAAAAAGATTTAACATGTATTTATTCAATGTCACTAACAATACTCCAGCAGATGTGGGGTAAGGAGGATAGGGCTGATCAATGGGGGAGAGTGGAGAGGACTTGCACTTTTGTAAAGACTGAAATGTGACGCTTACAAGTGGAAAGACTCTCTCCCAGTAACTGCTAAGTATCCTCTGCCATGAAAACCTGCTGTCAAGTGTCATGTCAAATCAAGGAGACTATAGGCAGAGACTGAGAGAGATCTTTTTCTTAAGAGTAGCCCAGTGGATGGAAAGTAATTGCACTGCTCTGGCATTGCCTGAACTTGACAGGTTCTCACTAAGAACAATTACCCTTTCCTTGGTAATGAAGGAAAAGTTTAATCTCATTTCACTTCAGGTGAGTATGTTCAGTACAGTGAGTCCCTTTGCCACTGTTAGCACTCGTGTTGGCCATGAGTGGTCTTCTGGCAGGTTTTAATCTATTTCACAAAGTCTGTAGGAAATGTGGGGCAGTAGGTCAGATGAGAGAGCAAGTGGGTGCATCATTTTCTTCCCCTCCTCCTACGTGTTGCAAAGCAGGTCACTGGCTCCTGTCTTGTGCTTATCCCTTGTCCCTGCATGGGGAGGCTTGGATCTGCAGCGAGGGGTGGCACAGGACCTTCTTGCCCCCAGGCTGGATGCAGCCTTGGTGTACAGACTCTGCCCCTACTTCCACACTGTGACATGGAAGATAGGCAATACACCACGGCTCCCTGCCCTCCCTTGGTAAGCCTGCCCTGCCTTCTGCTGAAATAACAGAGAGGATTTAATGCTTCCTGGGCCAGAGGTGACCATGAAGTCCTGACTCCTCCAACCCAAATGGGATTCTGGTCAGTAAATCATGAAACAATAGGAGGCTTTTTCGCTCACAGTATGCAGCTCTGTCCCTGTGCTTGCTAGAGATGGGCTCACACAAAATGCTAAGATTCGAGCGTCTATGAGCACCAAGGGAATTCACATCCAGATTAGGCAGTGCTTGGATGCTTTGGTGATTGGCACCTTAGAAATTACATAGATAGACAGAGCACAGTGGAAATAGACGGGACTTTGCAGCTTTGGCTCTTCTCTGCTAGTTATAATTATTTAAGATGATGTTTCACATCACATTCAAGCTTCTGTGCAGATAGCAGCGGCAGAGAACAAGAGATCTCTGCCACCTAGGAGAGGATTATGTGGATATGACAATGTTCAAGCCCACTGGGCTCTGCCACGCTGCATTATTTAAGCCCAGTAACCAAATTTAGTAACCAGCCCCTGAGGCGCTGAGAGAAAAACACAGCTTCCAGAGCTCCTTCTCTGCAGTCCTGTCGGCTTCCTCCCTTAAAGGAGACACCAGCTTTTCTCTTCCTCCCTCAGCCCCACCAGCCAGGCCTGACCTCCCACATTGTTCCCACAGGAGTCCCTTGCACAGGTCACACACATGACCCAGGTACAAGCTGTCACACACAGTGTGAAGCCTTGGGAGCCCAGATCAGAGGTACCTGCATGGGGAAAACGAGCCATCCCAGCTCCAGGCCTTCAGGATGCAGGGCACGGAGGCTTGATCTGTGCAGTGAGGTGTGAGCTCAGGTACAGACAGGACAACCCTGCAGTCAATGCTCAGCCTATCTGCACCACTGGCTGCTTCCCAGCTGTAGTTCTGTTTTCTATATCTGTGTGTGCTCAGGCTCCCAGTGCTACCCACGCTGCCCAGAACTGCCTCTCACCTTTTCGGGAGCTTTGCAGCTCCATCTAAATCTGTGCATAAGCATGCCTGCTGGTAAAGTGTGTGGACAGAAGCAATTCTGGACATACAAACAGGCTCAGACTTGTGCTTGGGTGAAGACCTGTCCTTGTCTCCCTTGCCCACCAAGTGCTGCAGATGATGGAAAGAGGTGAGCACAGCTCTAACTCTCACCAGCTCTAGCCTCCCTTCAACAGCAGAGCTTTGTCACTGCTCCACAATGTCACAATGACAAGCAATGGCACTTAACCAATTTTCAAAAGGACTAAAGCCAAAGGAGACGTGGAGGCTTGGGCAGACCCCCTACCAGCATCTCGGACTGTAGGTCACTGTCTTGTGTTCAGTGAGCAGGTTCTATGCCGCAGCAGGCCTTTGACTGCCCAATCAGATGGGAGTGCCCCAGTCCGTGTATGTGGCCAAGCTCTCTGGAGCAATCTAAGGGAAGGAGAGGTTGAACAGAGAAAATATTTAACCTGTGCTGTGTCAAATGCAAACACATGTCCACCGTGGTGTTTGTCATCACAGGGCCCTGATCTCGTATGTACACTTGAGGAAACAGAGCTTAACTCCCCACTGATTCTAGCAGAGCTGGCTTGAGAGATGCAGAATTTACCTTGGCATGTCAAGCGGTCATTTCAGTAAAACCCAAGCTCAGCCTCGGGGAGCCATGAAATAGTGTTGAGACCTGCTGGTACTGTAGGTGACTCCCGCCACCACGGCTATTAACTGCAAGGCGTGTCCTCTCCACCCCAGCAATCGGACGCCACTGCCTCTTAAAACTGTCTGCTGTCTCTTAGATCCCTCTCTGGCCTTCTGCCCAGAGCCCCAGAGGCAGAGTCAGAGACTGGTGTTTACAAACAGTCTTTTAAACCGTGTGTGGAATGAGAAAAAGGAGCAAGCCCAGCTGAATGGCCCTGGGAGGGGCAGATCTCATCAGAGCTTGCACGGAATGTCTTCCAGAGCCACCTTTCTTCACCTAGAAGGAAGTTCTTCACCCATCTCTGTCTGAGCTGCAAGGACAGGGAACAATGGCAGTAGTAAGGGGGCTCTCCAGGCAGTCAGGGCTCCTGCCAGATGCATCTCCTGTGAGCTGGGCCTCTCAGGTTGCTACCATGCCAGGAAGCATACAGCAACGCTGATCATAAAGACCAGCTTTGCAAGGAAAGGAAGATTTTGGGGTTGTGGGCATGGTAACAGCCAGTCCACAGGGCATGAAATCTCTGCCATCTTTTGCCATTCCCAGACGCCAAATTGTGGGTATTGAGGATTGTTCAGGCTTTTTGATTTCTGTGTTGGTGTTGTTGTTGTTTATGCAATTCTCAGCCTGATCAAACTCAAAAATGGGTTATTTATCACATACCTCGAATGCCATAACTCATATGGCCTATTGCACCAGTGCCCCTAAGCTGCCCCTACTCCATAGCCATTTTATCTGTAAACCACAAGCTCTTTCCCCGTATTCCTATTGTTCAAGTGACCACCAGGGCCTATACCAGCACTGGCCTCTGGCACATGGGCCCGGCAAGCAGGCGACACCCAGTATAAACTGAATTCTTCTCCCTCCGTGAGCCCCTGTGCCCAGCCAGCTCTTCCCTGCACCACACAGACCCCCAACAAGATGCTGCAAGTCTGTGCCAGCAAGGATGGCGGCACTGGCTGCTATGTGGCCATCGGTCCTTGGAGAGCTGTCCTCATCCAGCACAGGACACCAGACGCCTGTCAGCTGCTGGCTGGCTCCTGCTGTGCAGTGCTGGGTGTGACATCCGAGAGCAGGGTCATTTTCTGTAAAGCCAATTTATTCCAGTCCTTTCTGAGGTCCTTTTTCTACCCCTCTCAAGGGGGAAACTCTCCAGCAGTTCTGTTGTGGGAGAAGTTATTCTGCCAGAACTTTTTAAACAGTTGCCCATGGGGACATAGTATGCTGGAAAAACAGTCATTTAATTCTGGTGTGATCACTTCAGTTCTTGAGCCTGGCTTTTCACCTCCTTCCCACCCTCCCATCCACTGGAAATTAGCTTGCTCAATTCAGTTGCAAGCTCTTTGTAGCAAGGATGTGAGAGGGCTGCGGTGTGGCCTGTGATAGGACAGGTGCCCAGTGCTCCTCACTGCTTTAAACCAGTGGCAAAGCGTGCAAAGCCAGTGTGTGGCCTGCTCTTGGGAAGGGATGTGACTCCCCAGCCTTTTCTGTGGACCCACATGGAAACACAACTGTGAAAATAAAAATAACAGTTCTGGTGAGAGTACGGCAAAAACTTTCAGCGGCTGTGACTAACATTAAACCACTTGGCAAAGCGCTTCTCACTTTCTGCCTTTCCTGCTCTCCAGGAACCTCAGGAGGGGCATAACTGGAATCCCTGTCTGGGAAAGGGGAGGACAAAGAACATGTAGATGCCCAGCCTGGGATTTCCCACAGCTACTGCTCACACCAGGCAGACAAGAGCCACGTGCAGCAGCTCCAAAAGCAACTCACAGGAAGGGAAAGGCGTGAGATTGTTTGTGTGAAATGTATACATCAGGACTGACTGAGGGCTGCCCAGACCTCTGTTTCCCTGGAAGTAGAAGCAAGGCCTGGGGTTTTGCCAGCAGCCTGCTGCCACCCAGCCTGCTCTTATACTAGCAGGATTCATCTGCAGCAGCAAACATCCAGTCAGAGAAGATTTTCAGGATGGGTTGCTTGGCAGAGAGGGAAGGGGTGAGTGGGTATAGAAGAGAATAAACCTGTAATGTTCCTCAATTGCGGTACAGAAGCAGCCTCAGATTTCCTCCTAGGGCTCAAACTTACCTTGGCAGACCTCTTATCTGTGCTCAGCCACGCTCACACACACGGGAAGAGCCACCGCTGCCTGGTGCACCAAGCCCTTCCTGGGACTGCAGGCTCCATTCTTCCTCTGCCCTAGACTGACACAGTTACAGCCTTCCTCAGGACTGAGGTGGTGGCAGCTGAAAGCCACAGCAGCCACGTGGATGCAGCAGATGCAGACAGAAAGAAGTTGTGCTCTGGCATGGGCAAGATGAGGCGGTTGCCAGTGGGGGAAACTACTTAGGGGTTAGAAATCTGCTCACTGCCCTTACACAGAAGGGAGCTCAGGAGACAAAACCCTTGTCGAGTAGTTGAGCTCTGTCCTGTCTCCTCTGTTCCACAGAGCACGTGCCACTGGTGTACGACCCTTCACTAGATGGCTACACCGGCCGTGGCCTGTCATCAGCTGCTGAGCAGCAGCCTTCCTTCCCAGCCAGGTATCCTCTCAACAACGCTAAACTCTCTGAGAAGGAGGGAGCAGGGGAATAGCACTCTTAAAGCAGTCTGCCCTGTAAATCATGACCTCAATATTGTTTGCACTGAAATCCAAAAGCAGGAAGAAGATCATCCTCTTCATATTTTTTGTGGGCAGTCAATAACTAACCTCTGGGACCCGGCTGCTTACGAGAGAGAAAATTTCTGAAAGACAGCAATAAAGAGGACGTGGGTGCAGGGGGAGGAGGAAGGCGGGGAGGGGGAGAGGAGGGGTATGTATGTCACAGCTTACCTCAGAGCCAGAATTAGAAGCTGGGTAAAAAAAATAAAATCACAGCAGGAAATAATGTGTGGCTTAAAATAGCAACATCAAATGGGAGCTAGAATGGGGAGTGGGTGGCATTTGAGGTTGCTGCTCTGTTCCTCCCTCAATGGCAGGGTGATTAATATGTCTACTCTACTTGTATTTATGTAACAAAGGGCACTAAAGGCCAAAGCTGCATTGTCACCAACACTGCAGGGTAGTCTGAATCTTTTCTTCTCCCCGTAGCATTAAAAGGGAGAACATGCACTTGTGCTTCCTGCCTCAGAAACCAAAAAAACAATCTTTAAAAAATCCATGCTTCAGCACTGCACACACAGTTACATTTCCACTGCTTGGCATGGTGGCACAGAGACCTTTAAAGCTTTGAAGGCATTCCTGCTGTCTTTCATGGCTCCCCACAGAAAAAGCCTGTTCCCAGAGAACACCTGTGAACTTTGGGTTGTCTCTGGCTGGAGGCTGCGCTGTAATAGCAGGCAAGGTACCACTACATGTTACTACACATTTTCATGCTCGTTCTCTGCATTTGCAGTGAATCATAGATCTCTGAGATGGGTCATGCAGTCCATTTCCTTGCCAGCACAGGATTGTTCCCAGCCACGTACTTAAAACCCTCACGTTTCCCTTGGGAGACAGTGATTCAGACTGATCACTCTTCTCTTCACGCTTTGTATCCTGAGAACTGCATTAAAGACTTGAAAGCACTCATGTGTTTTGATAAGAAAGGGATGTTGTTCTCGGGTGCATCAAGAACTGTTCAACCCACCACATCACTGTTCAGTGATGAGTGGCTGCTGGATGTATCACACTTGTTTTTTAGACTCCTCTGGACTAATAAGCAATGCAGAGGCTGCACGGAACTTGCAGTGAAAAGTAGGAAAGCATCCCAAGGGGTGCAGGAGGCTTGTGTCTCAGCTGGCCACATTCAGCACCTCCCACTCATCTGAAAGGCCATGTGCTGCCAGAATTCTCTTTTCTCAGTGTCTGGTCCCCTCAGAGAGCAAAGGCAAGAGCAAAGGCCTTCCTTTATCTCCACACACACACACACACACAC